>CAVNZG010000387.1:0-170569 GCA_963693315.1 Diogma glabrata | reverse complement strand
TAGGACGTAAAGCTAAAGATTTTGGACGTAAGTGGAGTTTGCAAATCGAGGCGCTAGCCGAAACAGCTTACGTCCGTGCATCATACTATTTTTTATTCGCCGCAAGCAAAATTTAAAAAAAAAATGATTATTCTAAATTAAAATTATAAATTTGCATAAATTTTGAAATAAAAATTTGTGGAACAAGTTACCTTTGACATAATATTTGTTATTTTTTCTAAATTATTGTACCACTATTTTTTTTTATTTAGCGTATGGTTTTTTTTGTGACACATTAAAAATTAAACTTAAAATAGGTAGACTTTTCTATGAAATCTACCTAAAACAAAACATGGATACACATTAAATGAACTTACAATCGATTTGATTGCGCGTCTTTTAGTAAAAAAGTAAAATATTTGAACATTGGGCAGTACATTTGAACATTAGATGTTTACATCGAGCGAGTTTATGCATGCTACTACATCGGGAGTTGCCAAATGTATGTCTGAAATGTCACCATTGTACTGTCGAATTGGACACACAGTTGCAATGTGTTTTATTGTTTGTTGTGAAGCGCCGCAGTTACACTCAGGGGACTCTGAAATGCCCCACTTGTAGAAAGAATCAGCACAACGTCCATGATTTGTTCTTATTCGGTTTTGGTGTAGTCCAGGTATAACGTGGCAGATCGAAATCAGGTTGGGTAGAAGTCGGGTTAGTAATAGAAAGGCCAATTGTGTTATAATGATGCCAGGAGGTGTCCCAGGCATCCAAGATATTAAAATTAGTTGCCAGCAGGTTGCTAGCAGTTTTATGTAGAGGCTTTCTTGACTTCAATCGACAACGAGTGTGGTCACCGTAATATTCGTGCAAGGGTAACGTGATGTTGTTAATTACCTTTTTATGTTCACGCATGAGAGCATGCGAGCGTCTGAGTGCATGTGGAGCGATATTGCTTAACACAGGGGCCAAAGAAAACGGGTGGATCTGATAGCACCACTTATAGTACGCATCGTGGCATCCAGCTGGCAGTCAAATTTTTGAGTATGTGTGCTAATCAGTATGGGTGCTATCACTATAACAACATAGTGGGGGGTGGGGGTCTATGGAACGAAAAGAAAGCAACTGTTCAATTCATTCGTAAGATACCAGGGAAAAAAATCATAATATTAGAATATTGGAGCAATTCTTCTAGATTACAGAAACCTTAAAATTTCAATGGGTATTAAACCCGATTAAACCCGTATGTCGCTACGCCACTGGGAAAAGGGAAATTCGAATATTTCTTGTTATAAATAAAATGTACATATTATATATTTTTAAAATAAAGCTTTTATTTATTAAAAAATCTTGTCATCATTCGCGCTATATAATATAAATGTTGAATTATGTATAATCAGTTTCATTGATGATGGATCGTTAACAATATTACTAAAAACGTAATTCAAAAGTAGTATAGTGACACCTTGTATGATCTTGTGGGCTTTCGGAAATGGTACAATATACTAAGCTTGTGCACCTTGAAAATTTTTCAAGTTGCACAAGTGTATTTTTTGGTTGGGTATTGATACATGTATTAAATTTATGGAATTGTATGAATTTCGCACATTTCTAGTGCAAGTATGATCGCTTAGGATGTTTCACAAGCAGTAAATCAATACATTAGTGTCATTTCAAAGGTGTGAAGGCTATGTTATGAGTAATTTATCACTGGGATAGTTTTCACAGGGGTAATGAAGAGTTACGTAGGATTTGTTATGCATAATTAAGCTGCGTACTTGTTTCACACACCTAACACGTATGGTCGCATTCTGTTAGCTAGGTGTTAATATAAATTTTCATATATTATTTACATTTTCAATTTTTGCGACATTAATTTTTGTTGTTTTTCTTTGATCGTATATTTTTGTGTGAAGCAGATTATATTATATTATATTAAAAAACAAAAAATGTGCATAAGCAAATTCATGTCGAGTAATCTACTCGAAACAAAAATCAAGCAAAAGAAATATTGAAAAAAGTTAAACGAAAAATTAAAACTTAAATCAAACACTTTGGTCGCGTATTTTTTTGTGTGAAGCAGAGTATATTATGTAAATTTTCTTTTTATCTTGAAATGAAAAAATATTAATAAGAAACTTGTTGTTTGTGTAGTTAATATATTGAGATCTTTTTAATTTCTTATTTTGTTTGATTTAAGTTTTACTTTTTCGTTTAACTTTTTTTCGGTATCTCTTTTGCTTGAATTTTGTTACCTTTTATATATTTAGTCGAGTAGACTACTCGACATGAATTTGTTCAACTTTTTTTCGATATTTCTTTTGATTGATTCTTTCTTTCTTTCTTTGGTCACATATTTTTTTTTGTGTGAACTTTTTTTGATGTTTATTTTTGTTTTGCTTGAATCTTTCCGTTATCTTTTTAAAATATTTATCGTTGTTTGTGTTAACATGCAAATTATGGCTCTTGAAATATTTTTTGTATATAAGTAAATTTTTTATTGAAGGAAATGAAAAGTGTAAGCTGAGTGATTTTGATTTTTTTTTCTTTGGTCACATATTTTTTGTGTTTCTTTGTTGTGGCATTACATCTTAGAAGGCAAAATTTAATTCGGTTATCAGGTTTTTGAATTCAGAAATAAAATTTAAAATTGGTTATCATGTCAAACATTTATATGTTTGAATATGTTTTAAGTATATATATTTTCACGTTTGTGGGACTTCATTTAAAGAAATAATTCGAATTGGTTATCGGTTCTCGTACCAATGTTATCTTTTAAATAATTATACTTATTGAATTAAATTTCATTGTAGTTATACATTAATCTTTTTTTTTTAGAAAAATTAGATTATTAAAGAGTTTTGAGACATCACTCAAAACTTTAAGGAATATTAATATGTTTCATTGATTGATTTGTTTGAATTAAGTAGGGTTTGGTCACATTTTTTTTTTGTGTGAACTTTTTTGATGTTTATTTTTGTTTGCTTGAGTCTTACCGTTATCTTTTTAAAATATTTATAGTTGTTTGTGTTAACATGCAAATTATGACACTTGAAATATTTTTTGTATATAAGTAAATTTTTTATTGAAGGAAATGAAAAAGTGTAAGCTGAGTGATTTTGATTTCTTTTTTTGCTTTGGTCACATGTTTTTGTGTTTCGTTGTTGTGGCATTACATCTTAGAAGGCAAAATTTAATTCGGTTATCAGGTTTTTGAATTCAGAAATAAAATTTAAAATTGTTTATCATGTCAAACATTTATATGTTTGAATATGTTTTAAGTATATATATTTTCACGTTTGTGGGGCTTCATTTAAAGAAATAATTCAAATTGGTTATCGGTTCTCGTACCAATGTTATCTTTTAAATAATTATACTTATTGAATTAAATTTCATTGTAGTTATACATGAATCTTTTTTTCAGAAAAGTTAGATTATTAAAGAGTTTTGAGACATCACTCAAAACTTTAAGGAATATTAATATGTTTCATTGATTGATTTGTTTGAATTAAGTAAGGTTTGAATTTTAAAGAATTATTTAAAAGATTACTAACCTATTAATACTTACATTAATTTATGTATCCCCTAAAACTTAATACCAATGATTGTAGATAATGATTAAATCAATTGCATTTTATACATACAAAATTTTATTATAATAAAGAAAAATAAATATTTTTGAGTCTTAATTCTAAAACTATTTTTTAATTAATCTAAAAATTATTCAAAGCTACCCTTAATTGCATGAACTAATTAAGCTCAAAATTAAAAAACAAAAAATAAAACAAAAAATAAAATCTATTATGTATCATTTTAAAATATTTTCAAAATACTAATCAAGTAAATTAAAAAGTTATCAAATGTTATTCTTCAAATAATTCAAAAATCAAAATATATCTTAATATTACAACAACCTGTTAAATTAGATAACCAAAAGGGGTTGTCTTGAACTCGTTGGAACACACTCTTTTAGTATATGTGAATCCAAACTTTTTGGATTCAGGTTTCGAAACTATTTGTAAAACTTTACGCCGTTTAATTTTTTTCGTATCGATGACCACGCGAAATCCCTCATCTTCGACATCGGTCACAATGCTTTTCAATGAGTTGAAATTCATTACTTTTTTTGACTCGATGTTTAGGGTTATACCTTTACACTTGGCTGTCTCATGGTATTCCCCTGTATCTGGATTGAATACAATATAACCGTAGGATTTAGGACCCGTGCTTGCAAATTCCGTTCAATGCGCATTTTGTCCGTAGCCCAATAGTTCGTTTGTTAAATCTCCGATAAAATTTCCTGTTTCAATGTTAGGTGAACCTTCTATAAAAAATTTACGAGTCAGTATCACAGTACAAGAACTTTCCTTGCACCTTTGCCAACTCATTGTACAATTTTATTCGTGCGTTAGCTATCGTAAATACCCCACCCAATGGATAATGAAACATGTTTCAGAGGTGCTGCTGAATCACTATTATAATGTTTCCACTTTACCCATAATACATTTCCAACAGGTAAGACGTCGGTAATTTCAATGCCAGGCGAAGAAATTAAATCGTTGTTGTCATCGTCCTATCGATTCGTTGTCCAAATTAACACCAAAGAGCATTCAAAGCGAGTTTACTACAACCCCTTTGTGATGGATTATTTCGAATTGCCATTGCATCTAACTGAATACCCTCATGCTCGAAAAAAA
Organism: Diogma glabrata; assembly: GCA_963693315.1. Classification (NCBI taxonomy): domain Eukaryota; kingdom Metazoa; phylum Arthropoda; class Insecta; order Diptera; family Cylindrotomidae; genus Diogma; species Diogma glabrata. The sequence goes on along the minus strand of CAVNZG010000387.1, from coordinate 165,890 downwards.
AAAAAATCCTTAATAAAGGTTTCTTAGCTTCTGTCAAAATGGTTTGGTCATTGGCTGAACAATCTGCTGGTGGAAAAATATTCCTGTGTTTTCGGCATGACTGGTATTTTGGTTAAACAGATATTTGGTAGAACGAGTTTAGAGTCAGAATGAAGAATCCGTGGAAGAAGGTGATATATGAAGAATGTACGCGTGATTGAAATAGGTTTAAAAGGTGTATAAAAAAATACTGAATCAATAATATCTCAACAATTTTAACACAAAATCACCGTGAAATTATTTTCAAAAATAGGTTCATGATGCATTTTGAAAATTAGAACGCATTCATCTGTTTAATTTATGTTGTAGAATAAATTATCTATATGCTTATAAATGTAAACCACTAACTTATTTGAAATAAGATCATTTACTCCCTTTTTCCCTTTTCAAGGGAAATAAAAAATAAAACTAAACAAAAATTAAATTAAAACTTGACAAAATTTTATCAAACTTTTTTTTGTTTCTTTTTTTATTTTTAAAAAGTTTTAAAATAAAAGAATGAAAATGAAAATCAGCGTAAATTGTTTATTATTACAAAAGTGAAAAATTATTTATTGGGCTATTATTTTGAAAACGTACATTTTTTTGTTGATTTTTAAATTTTTGATTTTTAAAAAATCTGAAATTTTGATATATTGTTGGCATTGACAAAAGGAAAAAAGTGATTTCTGCTTTTATTTTTTGTGTACTCTGAATCGGAGTTATGCGCGGTTGAATTTTGAGGCTTTTTCACGTAGTTTTTGGAAATGGTGGCAATGTTTTGTGAATAGGTGCCACAAATTTCATCCGACTTACGTATATTTTTGCAAGTAAAAAGGAAAATAATTGAATAATTGAAATAAGTAAGTTTAAAATTAATAACTTTTCTCTTTTCCGCTAGGCGGCGCGTAAAACCTTGGTTTACTTCAAAGCTCATATCTCAAAAAGTAGGCTTTTTTTTTTTTTGTTTTTCACAAATTTTAAAGTAAACATATGCGGCTATGAAATTGAGAAATAAAAAGTCAGCAATTCAATATGGATTTTTTCTTACGATTTTTTAAAGTTTGGTATATGAAAAATTCACATGTGTTTTTTTATTAAGTTAATAATCCTGTACTAAATGTGGATCTAATAAATTAAACATTTCATATTTTAACACCTGCAATAAATTTGACACATTTTCTGTGCGGTTAAATGGTTAAAAACTTATTAAAAATTAATTTAAGTTAAGTGGTAAAATAAAGGAATTTAAATTATTAAAAGGGTGTGTAAAATGTTTATTCATTTTAAAAAATGTCTATTCAGCCCCTTTTTACTAATTAAAATCTCATTAGAGGCTCATAATTTTAACATTTAAAATTTCTAGTGACGCCCACAAACGGTTTTTGACCAAATTATACTTGCATCCAATCAAAATATATTAAATTGTACCTACCTAATTTTACCTGATTCTACCTATGTCAAAACTATTTCAAGGGTATATATATATATATTGATTGGATTGCCTTATAATCAATTATATTCCAAAATATTTAGAAGGCATAACGTTTAGAAAAGATAATAATAGAAATACCTTTCAAATTGTGCTGTAACTTGTACGGTCTCAAAAATCATCAGCGGACATCAAAAAATGTGAAACTGGTCACACCAGCTGTTATTCAAAAAGCTGCGACCCTAAATTTTACTTTGCGTGATGACCAGTTTATGGTAGGGATCAGTTTTTATTGTTTTGAAAATTTTTTTTTTATTTTTGATCTACGGGTGTGACAACCCCGTGTACTCCAGTCCCTGCTATTGACATACGAGTTAACGTGAGATATCACATACCACTGGCAATAGCAGTGAGATATCACTAGCCAAGGTGACATCTTAGGGGTGGTGGCGGATGAACTGTATTCAGTCAACGGTAGCACCCTCAATCTTAGCTGTGAAATAGTCCTTGATGATGATACGCTATTGCTTTCTTGAAGAAACGAGCCTTCATATAACTATGTGTGGGCTTCAATCATTAAGAAAGACTGTGCGTCACAGGATCAAGGAATATGCAACCGGCTGGATTATTGGCAACTACATTTTTGTTTTGTTTCAGCGAATTTTCGTAAAAATTTGCTATTTACCTTTTAATTTACTTTTATTTTCTCTATTTTATCATAAAATATTGGCCTATGTCATATTTTAGCAGTGATAGGATTTTTGGTTTAGTTATCCATTCTTTAACAAAATATATAAAAAAAAAACAAAAAAAAGAAAGATTTACGTCCATCAACACCTTTGAACGTATGTTGTTGTGGGACCTTGGTCTTAAAAGGTTTTTATTTGTTATTGTGACACATATTGTAATTCCTACTACACAACACATTTTATTAAAAAAAAAAAAAAAATGTCGCACTTATATCTATAAAAATAAGGTAAATTTAATTATTTTATTAAAATGAATAAAAATTCATATGCAACTAATATTTTCTATACAGCAGCTTTCATGTTCGGAAACTATCGGTAGTGAAATTATTTCTATAAATCAGGATGTTGAAAATGTTCCAACGAACGAAAATATTCAAATACCTCCAGCATCTTTAGATCCATCACCAGTTTCGGTTGATACTATATCTCCACCAGTTCCTGAACTACTTAACGACATTTTAGAAGATATTAACAATGTTCTTGGTAGGTTAGCCGAATCTCCTATCAAACAAAATCATATTACAACAGGAAGTTATAAAAAAATTGCAAGTGTCACATCGGCAATAAGTCAAAGAATATTTCAAGTAGATTCAGTTAAAGTGTTATCACCAAACGAGGAATGTGAATATACATCATGGCTTATGAACCTTAAAAAAAGAGTTTAAAGATGCCAGCTGTAAATCAAAACAAGTGTTTTTGTTGACAACTCTACCACGTAAATTTTGGTCAAATCAACGTATCCAGGATGAATTTAATGCATCAAGACGACTGGTAGAATTCGCCATGGATCTGTTGGAAACAGTAGGTCCTTACAGTTGGCCTCAAAGCAAACAAGTGCACAGTTTTTCACAAAATATAGTAAAACAAATTCAAACATACTTCTTATCAGAGGAAATTAGTAGAACAATGCCTGGCTTTAAAGATGTTGTTACTATTACAGAAGGATCGACAAAAATTAAGAAATCAAAGCGGTTGGTGTTATGGACCCTCACCGACATCTACGAAATGTTCTTGGAAGAAAACAAAGAACTCAAGGATTCCACTGTTTTTTACCGGATAACACTACACCCGATAAAATAATTGCCAAAATGTTTTCTTTTTCTGATGATCATAAATATTTCAATTTAAAGGCAAAAAAAATATATAAATTAATTTTTTAATGTATTTATTTATAATATTGATTAAATTATAATGTTTATAGGAAAAATATTTTTTTAATGTTTTTTTCTAATGTTAGTGTTGGTGATGTTGAAATTATAACAAAATCTTCGATCATTGGGATCTCCAATTCTTATTCTGAATAAAAACCTGATTCTCAATCAGAAATACACAAAAAATGGTTTAAATTTATTGCAGGTGTTAAAATATGAAATGTTTAATTTATTAGATCCACATTTAGTACAGGATTATTAACTTAATAAAAAAACACATGTGAATTTTTCATATACCAAACTTTAAAAAATCGTAAGAAAAAATCCATATTGAATTGCTGACTTTTTATTTCTCAATTTCATAGCTGCATATGTTTACTTTAAAATTTGTGAAAAACAAAAAAAAAAAAGCCTACTTTTTGAGATATGAGCTTTGAAGTAAACCAAGGTTTTACGCGCCGCCTAGCGGAAAAGAGAAAAGTTATTAATTTTAAACTTACTTATTTCAATTATTCAATTATTTTCCTTTTTACTTGCAAAAATATACGTAAGTCGGATGAAATTTGTGGCACCTATTTACAAAATATTGCCACCATTACCAAAAACTACGTGAAAAAGCCTCAAAATTCAACCGCGCATAACTCCGATTCAGAGTACACAAAAAATAAAAGCAGAAATCACTTTTTTCCTTTCGTCAATACCAACAAAATATCAAAATTTCAGATTTTTAAAAAATAGTTGTTTTTTTTTCGATGTACGTTTTCAAAATAATAGCCCATTATAAAAATTTGTTAATTAAAAAAGTGTTGAACACCGAATCATTTTTAATTAAGTCGAAATAGCATTCAAAGACTTTTGATTTAATTTTTATTTTTTAAAAATAAATCACAATTAATTTTTGTCCAAATCTAAAAAAATTTAAAAACTTTTAATGTTTTTTAATTCATTTATTTTAAAAATTATGATTACTTAAATTAGCTGTTAGGATGAGTTTTTTTTAAAACAGTATTGTTTTTTATTTTATTTTTATAGTGAAATATAATTAGTAACATAAGTTTTTATTCGCTGCACCATTTATCTAGTGTGGTGCCCAAAGATGGTTGAGAAGGATTATTTTCGAAATAATCCAACACATCCTCCCAAACCAATAATGCAACAAGAAAAAGGTGACAGAAAATTAATAATATGAGATTTGGCACCTTTTCTACATTCAATATTCAGCTAGTATACGCTTACTTATATGGAAGTAAGTGCTTATTTCAAGCTCTATTTTAATAAATGTGTTCTTCAAAATTGCACAAAATTGGACTATCAAGACTTTTTTTTTCACCTTCCACTGCAAATAATATTAATTGATGCAATAATTCAAGATTATTCAATGAAATATCAATTTAATCCGAGAATAAGTTATTTTCTGATCTTTATCATAATCTATGTACGAATACGATGGAATAAATAAAATAAACTGTTTTGAAAACTATGTTTTGTTTTTTATTAATATTCAATAAATTCACATTTAATATTTGATTTTTTACAATTATTAATATTAGCTGCTAACAGAAGTTGCTTTAGGAAAATGTTAACGCGTTCCTTATCTTGTTCATTTATGTTTTTTTATCTAGAAAATGTTGTTGAGTTTTTTTCTTTTTTCCTTTTGATTCCTCCATTTTTTATCTTTTTCTTTTTATTATAAAACATTTTCTTAAATAAGAAATTAAGAACGCGATCATTTGATCTACCCATATTTTTTACAAAACTGTTTAAAAACTCTCTCAAAGACTTGCCCTTACATCGGTACAGAAGATAGAGACAGCAGTATTTACTACATGTTAAGCTATAGGCATCTTGTAATTTGACTGGATTGTAAATGTCGGTCTTCATGTTGTTTAATAAAAAAGTTTTGAATCTTTTATCTAGCGACGGTGGACGCCCAAATGAATCAAAAAACTCAGCTGGCCCACGGAGCGGGAAATAAATTGCAATCCAATGTGTGCCCGGTTTAGATGATGGGTCTGTGTTGATAACATAGCTAGCAGGTCTATTATTTAGTACTTTCTTTGGCAATTGATTAATTGCGTATACGTCACGGAAACTTTTTCTTGTGAAGTAATTGTTCCGTAGAATTTTACGTATATCGGATGTATTCATTGCGTTAGAGGTAAAAGGTTGTGATGTTTGCGGTTGAAAGGTGTAATGGTTTTGATTAAGTTTTGTTATAATTTATAAGTATTATTGATCTAAAATAATATTTCTATTTTTATCAATCTCCAAGGCTGAATCGTATTCCATGTGAATGCCGAATGAATAAGATTCAAAATCACACTCTTTATTTTTAATTTTTAATTTAATTTTTTTAATTTAATTTTTTTAATTTTTAATTTTTAATTCATTTAGCATGTTTCAAATCTTATTCTTTTTTTTAGAAAAAATAATATGCAAATGTGATTTAATGATCAAAAGGCATTTTTTTCACTAATTGTATAATTTTTTAATTTGCATGATGCCGATATAAACCAAAACTGGATAAAATTGCATAAAAAAACACAAGACATAACACAGTCATTGGAGCAAAATAAATATCTTCATTTGTTTTTTATTTGCATTGCAGTTCAATTTTTCAAAATATATCAAAGCAGTTTTTCGTTAATCTTCAAGTTCTTTTTCTGCGTCAGGATTTGTTTTTTAATGTTTATATAATCTGTTGTTTTACAAGTTTTCAGGTATAAACAGTCGCTAAACCAAAAGATGTGCTCATCAAATGGCACATCATCATCTTCCCAGTCCTTTAAACCTCCTCTGCATGAAAAACATTGGACTTCATCACCTACACCTAAGTAGAAAAAACCTGCATCACTTAACTCGATTGGTTTTTGTTTAATAGAAATTGGCCAGTCTGAAAATGAATTCAGTCTCTCGTTGAAAATTGTATAGTCGGAGGCATCAGCTGAGCTAAGATATATACTTTTACAATTGTTTTGCCCGTCTGGAAAATGTTTAGATGTCTGACCCTTAAACAATATACAGTTTGGTGAGCATTTTAAATGTTGGAGGGTTATATCATCCTCTAAACCCCAGGACCCAATTTTAACTTCACAAAAAATACATTCAACAACGTCATCCGTCCCTGTGTAATAAAAACCATTACGAGCTAAGATTTCTTTTTTTATATATGGTTTTTTCCATTGTAAAAAAGACTCCAGTCTATCATTCTCTCTATTATAATCCAACATCTTAACAAATTTGAGACTTTTAACGTTTTTTTGCTAGTTAAGATTTTTTTTTTTTTTTTTTTTTTTTTTTCAAATAATCTGTTGGAATAAATGGTGCTGACACAACAAAAATTTCTTTAAACTAAAAATTGTTTACTTTGAACCGTCATTTATACAACTCATCTCATCTGATCAAATACGAACTCATCAAATACGACACCAAAATTATATATTACAACTATAGTGTGAAAACGAAAACAAATAAAAAATATGGAGGGGCTGAAATCTCAAGCTCTGAGATATCAAGACTTCGGTCTGGGTTAAGGATTTTGATATAGTTTACGGCAACAAAACTTTTATGAGGACATGGTTTTTAGTTTTGGGCAGCGATGAATATCAAACATAACTCTTTGTTAAAGTACACGTATTCAGAGATAGACTCTGTTTAAAAATTTATTACAAAACTAACACGAAACATCAATACGTTGCCGGATAATTGTAATCAAAATTCCAAAAATATTGTTAAATTAAATAAAATCAAACTTTTTCAAAATTCCAAAAATATTCTAAAAATTAGAATGAAATCAAATATTTAAACTTTTTCTAAATTCTGATGATATGCCAAAAATTCTTAAAAATTCGAACTTTTCCAAAATTCTAAAAATATTGCAAAAATTATTACAAAATCAAAAATTAAAACTTTTTTCAAAATTCCAAAAATTATAATAATATCAAAAATTAAAAATTTTTCAAAATTCTAAAAATATTTCAAAAATTCTTACAAAATCAAAAATTAAAACTTTTGCCGAAATTCTAAAAATATTGCAAAAATTATTACAAAATCAAAAATACAAACTTTTTCAAAATTCCAAAAATATTTCAAAAACTTCAACAAATTCAAAAATTTCCATGTCCAATTTCATTTTAAATTACATTTACGTCATAAAAACAGCTACATTTTTTTTCCCAAAATATTGGCTAAAAAATTGAATGAAATCATTTTTTGACACACTTGACATTATTTTTTGACAAACTTATAATGCCATAATTCTCTATAATAATAATAAAATATCATGTCATACGAACTATTAATTTTACTTTTTTCTAAAAAAATTGGGTAAAAAATAAATAAAAACCTTTCTTTTGACACACTTGACAACATTTTTTGACAAACTTATAATGCCATAATTCTCAATAATAATAATAAAATTTCATTTCAAACAAACAATTTATTTTTTTTTCAAAAAATTGGGGAAAAAACTAAATAAAAATCTTTTGACACACTTGACAACATTTTGTTGAAAAACTTATAATGCCATCATTCTCAATAATAATAATAAAATTTCATTTTAAACAAGCAATTTTATTTCCAAAAAATTGGGAAAAAAAAAAATAAAAATCTTTCTTTTGACACACTTGACAACACTTTTTTGACAAACTTATAATGTAATTCTCCATAATTCTCAATAATAATAATAAAACTTCATTTCAAACAAACAATTAATTTTATATTTTTTTTCCAAAAAATTAGGTAAAAAAATAAATAAAAATCTTTCTTTTGACACACTTGACAACATTTTTTTGACAAACTTATAATGCAATAATCTAGTTTTTGATCTCACATACCAATCCCGACCATCAAGATTTCTCCAAATTCAATGTTCCTACTCGTAATCACTTAAAATGAACGTTTTTTAAGCCAAAAATATGCAAATTTCCTTGTTTTGACACACATAATGATTTTTTTGACACACTTCCGGTACAGTTATCGAACACAGCGTCCTTTCGGACCTGTACCTTGAGTATACCTATTTTTAGAAAAAAAAATTTTTGAAATCCCTCCAGTGGTTTTCCCTGCAGCGTAGGTAATGACGGCCGGCCGGCCGGCCGGACGGCCGGACGGCCGGCCGACAGACAGACATACATTTTTTTTTTTTGCTTTTTTAGAATCAGGAGGTCCTAAAACGTCGAGAAATGTCAAAAAAAGTGGGGGTAAGAATTTCACTTTGAGCTCATGAATGTAATACTTAGGTCTTTCAGACCGAAGTAATTTACAAACAAAAACTAACCAATACAAGTGATAAACATAACAACAACAAAACCATCAGAAACTAATTAATTTTAATATTATTAATTTTCTGTCATCTTTTTTCTTGTTGCATTATTGGTTTGGGAGGATGTGTTGGATTATTTCGAAAATAATCCCTCTCAACCATCTTTGGGCACCACACTAGATAAATGGTGCAGCGAATAAAAACTTATGTTACTAATTATATTTCACTATAAAAATAAAATAAAAAACAATACAGTTTAAAAAAAACCTCATCCTAACAGCTAATTTAAGTAATCATAATTTTAAAATAAATGAATTAAAAAACATTAAAAATTATTTCGTTTCTTAGCTTTTTTTAAATTTTTTTAGATTTGGACGAAAATTAATTGTGATATAAAATTGCTATGAATTCGAATAATAATTTAAAACGAAATCTGGTGTTGGTAAATTTAATCTCTGAAATAATTTCGCAAGAATTTATTAGTGCACGTAAATATGTGCTGTGGACAACATTAAAAAAATATAACTTAGAATCTAAATGGTTTCAGTAGGCAATGAAAATTGAATAGACAGAAAATTTTTGAGCTCCGAAAACTTTATTTATTTAAATCGTATAGTTTTAATTTATATCAAATTGTATTATAAACATCTGCTAAACATTAATACTAAAGATGATAACAAGAAATAGTTTTCTCACTGCAAATTCAACTAATTTCAAGATTGAAAATAAATCTAATTTGGATGATGAAAAACTGAAGCAATTGGATGAAAAATTCAAGTTACTCGAAAGTGAGACTTTAAAGAAATTGGATCAATCAATTGCCTTATGGGCTGAAGATCAGCGTAATACAATTTCTAATCATTTCTCGGATCTGAAGAAAGCTTTCTTGGAAGAAATTAACCAAGAAATTGAAACTCTCAAGAAAAAGGTTGTAACCCTTGAAAACAAAGTCAATTCCTTTGAAGATAAAGATAGTTTAATTAATGATTTCAATAATAACCGGACAAAACTGGTCATCAATGGAATCCCAAAAATTGTCAATGATTCTAATGAAATTATCGTGTCTAAGATTTCAAGTGCTGTTGGTTTTGAAAATCCTCCAAGAGTCAGAGCTTACCGGACCAAGTTTAATGATCAAAGTGATTCTCTATTGTTAAACTTTGAATCTGAATTTAACAAGGATGAATTCTTCTTCAACTATATGAAAATTGCAAACCGTCTAACCGTTGAAAATATCTTTAACGAACCAGGAAATTTCAATAGGATCTTTATTCAATTTGCGATGTCCAAAAATCAATTTGCACTTTTCAAAGAGGCCATGAAATTTAAAAAGGAACGAAAAATTAGAAATGTCAAAGTTGGACAAATCGGTCTTGATGTTACTTTTAACAATGGCAGAAAAGCTAGTTTCTCATCAATTAATGATCTAAATCTTATGATTATCGCAAACCAAGTTTTTTAGGAGCTCTCTTTTTCCGAAGATAATGTCAAAAACAAATATATATGAAAAACTAACCTTTTTTATCTTCAATCTGGTGAGTGTTATTATGAAATGCTTTCTTTTGTTTCCTTTTTTAATTTTGTTGTTTATTTCATCACTTGATTTTTATTTCTGTGCTTTTGATTATGCCTTTTTCATGATATCTAAATGTTTGCCTCTCTTATTGAGGCTATCAAAATTTAATTTCCCAGATTAATTCATTTAAACTTTCCACATATACTCTTAACATTAATAATATTATTTTAAAATCAGCTTTTAATAACAATAATAATTTCAATTTTATTCATATTAATCCTGGAAGTCTTAAACCAAATCTAAATGAAATTCGTTCTGTTATCAATAATTTAAACTTACATGCACTTGCTATTTCTGAATCTTGGTTTAATGAGAGTATTAATGATCGTTTAATTGCAATTAATGGTCTTAATTTATTCAGACATGATCGTGTTGGAAAACGTGGTGGGGGTGTTGCTATTTATTTACTTAATAGTATTAAGGGTAAAATTGTATGCAAAAGCAGATCAAATAGTATTGTTGAATATTTATTCATTGAAATCATTAATAATAATAATGAGAAATTGTGTTTTGGAGTCGTTTACAATCCTCCCAATAATAAAATTTCTGATAATTTGAAGCGTGTTTTTTCTGATTTATCAATTAGATATCCTCATTTAATTATTGTTGGAGATTTTAATATTAATCTTCTTTCTAAATTAAAAAAAACAACTAGTTTTATAAATTTTTTGTCATCAATTTCCTTAAATATCTGTTCTGAAGAACCAACTAATTTTGTTGACGGATGTAATCCAAGTTTAATTGACCTGTCAATTGTCAAAAATCGTAGCTTAGTTAAAAGTTTTTCCCAACTTTCTATTGGTAGCTTTACGACACATGATTTATTATTTGGTTCTTATTCAATCAACATGTCTTCTTTTGTTAATAATAGTTTTAAATTTTATCGTAATTTCAAAAATATTAATTTAGATAATTTATTATTTTGTGCTTCAAAATGTGATTTTGATAAAATTTATTGTCTTTCTAATATTGATGACCAAGTTCAAGTTTTGACCGATGAATTAAAAAAATTAATGAATATTTTTGCTCCTTTGAGGAAAATTAAAATCAAGAAAAACACTGCTGCACCTTGGATGAACGATTCACTAATAAATTTGATTAATCGTAAAAATTTTTACTATTCATCGTTTAAATCTGAAGTGAACATTCACCTTAAAAACAATCATTTCATAATGTTTAAAAAACTTCGTAACAAATGTACTAATCTTAGAAAATATCTTCAACGTGAATGGTTTAATTCTAAAATTGATCCAGACCTTCCTTCTAAGACATTATGGAATAATTTGAAAAATAATGGTGTTACTAAAGATTCTAATAATGTTATTACCAGTTTTTCGGCTGAAGAATTCAATAACTATTTTTCAAATTCATTTTCTAAAAAAACTGCACATCTGGTAACTTTTGATAATGATTGTGATGAAGCTGGTTGTTTTGAATTCTCTACTATCACTGATATCGATGTCGATTTTTATCTTAGTTCTATTAAAACTAATGCTTGTGGTGTTGATGAGATTCCAATATTTTTCATAAAAATGCTTGGTTGTTTCATCATCCCATTTATCACTTATATTGTCAATAACTGTATTACACAGTCTTATTTCCCTGAGCATTGGAAATGTAGTATTATAAAACCTATCCCAAAAAAATCAAATCCAACTAATCTAGAAGACTTCAGGCCAATTAGCATTTTACCATCATTATCAAAAGTTTTGGAAAAAGTATTGAAAAACCAAATTCAAAGTTATGTTGATAATAATTCTCTTCTCTATAAATTTCAATCTGGGTTTAGAAATGGACTCAGTACTAATTCAGCAATGCTTAAAGTTATTCATGATCTTTGCCTTGCCTTTGAAGAGAATAAAGTGTCAATAATTTGTTTCCTTGACTTCAAAAAAGCTTTTGATCTTGTTGATCATATGTCTCTTTTGTTGAAACTAAGAAATAAATTCAAATTCTCAATCAGATCTTGTAACTTTATTAAATCGTTTTTATCTAATCGCAAACAACAAGTTTCTATTAATAATATTCTATCAGATCAAGTTGAGATTAGCTCTGGTACTCCTCAAGGTGGCATTTTATCTGCTTTATTATTCACTATTTTTATTAATGACCTTCCTGATTATGTTGACATCAATACCCATCTTTATGCGGATGACTCTCAGATTTATTGTTCTTTTCCGTTTGATCAATTTAATTTATGTGTTGATAAAATGAATGCTTCTCTTTCTTCTATTTCTGATTGGACAAATTTGAATCATGTTTATGTTAACCCATTAAAATCACATGCTATGATTATTAGCAGAAAGAAAATTAATAATCCTCCTCCCATTTTATTTGATGGTAATGTCATTAATTATGTTGAAAAAACAAAATCATTAGGTTTAATTCTTAATTATGATCTCACTTTTGATGATCATGTTATTAAAGTTTGTGGTGAAGTTAACAGTTGCTTAGGGATGCTTTATCAATCAGTTAGTTTCACACCTGTCAATTTACGTTTGAAACTTGTTAGAGCTTTAATAATACCCAAATTACTATATTGCTCAAATATTTTCCATAATTGTTCAAGAAAAAGTTGGGATTTACTAAATGTAACATTTAATAACTGCGCAAGATATATATTTAATCGAAACAGATTTAGTTCAATTTCTACCTTTTCTTTTCAAATTTTAAATTGTTCTCTTGAAAATTATCTTAAATATCGTACTTGTCTATTTTTGCATAATTTAATAAAATATAAATGTCCAGACTATCTTTATGAACTTCTCATTTTTCCAAGATTTCAACGAAATAAGTTACTGAAACTTCCAAACAGTTGCCTTTCTTCACAATTTAGATCATCGTTCTTTGTTGAGAGTATTAGATTGTGGAATAATCTTGAAGCAGGCATTAGAATTCTTGAATCAACTTCTGACTTCAAGAGGAAATGCTTGCTTCATTTCTCCTCATGTTAAGGGTTTGGTCATTGCACAGAAGTGATAATCAATAAGTTTAGGCTTTTTGAACTCAAATTACTATTTATTAAAGAAAGCAGTTCATTAATGTCACCAGATTGATTTTGTTACATTTTCAATAATTCTTTATTTTCACAATTATTTAATTCTTTTTTTTTTTTTTTTGTATTAATTAATCAATGAATAATTAATATTTTAATATTAAACTTAGTTCACGATAAACTTCGGTTTAAAAAGGAATTCCTTATGTGATACTACACTGTATAAATAAATAAATAAATATAAATTAGTTGTCGGCCAACTTCAATACAAAATAAAAAATACTGTTATAAATATCGGTGTACACTTTTGGAATGAATTTAATAATAAGTTAGTAGATCCAACACAAAAAATTATCAAATTTTACAATGGTGAAACTGAAAAGGGGATTTACGTCTATTTGGCTAATCAACAGCAGCCGTCCAATATGGAGGACCAACTAATGCTTAAAATTTTCAACCAGTGTTTAGAAGACAATTCAAATATTTACTGGAATATTTCACCAAAATGGTTAAAAGAGCTAAAATATAAAATTAAGTGCAGAATAAAAGATGTGATAGGAAAAAATATTTAAAAAACGACTTGATTCAAATAAAAATGATTCGGTGTTCAACACTTTTAAAATTAACAAATTTTTATAATAAATAATTTTCACTTTTGTAATAATAAACAATTTACGCTGATTTTCATTTTCATTCTTTTATTTTAAAACTTTTAAAAATAAAAAAAGAAACAAAAAAGTTTCTTAAAATTTTGTCAAGTTTTAATTTAATTTTTGTTTAGTTTTATTTCTTAACACAGTCTTCAACTAATTAATATTGGTTCTGTTATCTCAGTTATCTAGAAAGTATAAACTTTTTGACCTTAAGAAAAGAGTTTTTTATTGATTTTAACAATGTAAATATTAATCAATATTTTTCTTCATTTTAATTCAAGTCATTTACCCTATAAATTTTTATGAATGTAGATAAAAGAACCGTCCAACGTGAAAATGAAATAAGATAACCGTTCAAATTACCCTATACAGATTATTTTCGTTTATATTGATTTTTATTAGTAATAATTTTTAATTAATAAATCAAAATATTTCCTTATTAAGCCTTTCTTCATTTTAATTCAAGTCATTTACCCTATAAATTTTTACGAATGTAGATAAAAGAACCGTCCAACGTGAAAATGAAATAAGATAACCGTTCAAATTACCCTATACAGATTATTTTCGTTTATAAATAAATCGAAATATTTCCTTATTAAGCCTTATCACATTACCCTGTTAAGAAAATTTGTATAAATTGCAACACATTTATTGTGTTGAAATCATAACTGGAAAAGTAAATTAACCTGGAGGTAAAGCAGGTATAACAGCAAAACTAAACCATGGTAAGCTATTAAAAATTGTTTTATTTTGAAAAAATAAATTAAATTTAATTATTTTGTTATAAATAAGGCGGAAAAGACTGGCTTAGAGAGGAATAGCAGCCGGGTGCAACCAGCTGGAAGCAGCGAACAACCAGCGAACTCATGTTTGCAGCATCACTTAGAGCGGAATAGCAGCCGGGAGCAAACAGCAGGAAGGTTAAAAAAATATACATGTCCGTATAATGTAAACCATATTGTAACGTACAGAAATTTCTGGCGTCACATTAAAACCTGTAGAGACAAGCAGCCAGGTAGACAGGTTTCAAATGTAAATATAATTTTTACCATGTCATACCAAATGAAAAATATGAGGTAATTTGTTTAATTTATATTCCAATAAATACATATTTCGATTCAACATTTTTTTCTAATTACAGACTCATCTTCTAAATTGCCCTGATCGGGTGGTTTGGAAGGATGTGTTGGATTATTTCGAAAATAATCCTTCTCAACCATCTTTGTGGACCACACTAGATGAATGGTGCAGCGACTAAAAATTATGTTTCGAATTATATTTCACTATAAAAATAAAATAAAAAACAATACTGTTTTAAAAAAAAACTCATCCTAACAGCTAATTTAAGTAATCATAATTTTTAAAATAAATGAATTAAAAAACATTAAAAGTTATTTCTTTTCTTAGCTTTTTAAATTTTTTTAGGTTTGGACAAAAATTAATTGTGATTTATTTTTAAAAAATAAAAATTAAATCAAAAGTCTTTGAATGCTATTTCGACTTGATTAAAAATGATTCGGTGTTCAACACTTTTATAATTAACAAATTTTTATAATAAATAATTTTTCACTTTTGTAATAATAAACAATTTACGCTGATTTTCATTTTCATTCTTTTATTTTAAAACTTTTTAAAAATAAAAAAGAAACAAAAAAAAGTTTGATAAAATTTTGTCAAGTTTTAATTTAATTTTTGTTTAGTTTTGTTTTTTATTTCCCTTGAATCTTATAAGTAAATGATCTTATTTCAAATAAGTTAGTGGTTTACATTTATAAGCATATAGATAATTTATTCTACAACATAAATTAAACAGATGAATGCGTTCTAATTTTCAAAATGCATCATGAACCTATTTTTGAAAATAATTTCACGGTGATTTTGTGTTAAAATTGTTGAGATATTATTGATTCAGTATTTTTTATACACCTTTTAAACCTATTTCAATCACGCGTACATTCTTCATATATCACCTTCTTCCACGGATTCTTCATTCTGACTCTAAACTCGTTCTACCAAATATCTGTTTAACCAAAATACCAGTCATGCCGAAAACACAGGAATATTTTTCCACCAGCAGATTGTTCAGCCAATGTCCAAACCATTTTGACAAAAGCTAAGAAACCTTTATTAAGGATTTTTTTTTTCGAGCATGAGGGTATTCAGTTAGATGCAATGGCAATTCGAATCGATAGGACGATGACAACAACGATTTAATTTCTTCGCCTGGCATTGAAATTACCGACGTCTTACCTGTTGGAAATGTATTATGGGTAAAGTGGAAACATTATAATAGTGATTCAGCAGCACCTCTGAAACATGTTTCATTATCCATTGGGTGTGGCATTTACGATAGCTAACGCACGAATAAAATTGTACAATGAGTTGGCAAAGGTGCAAGGAAAACTCTTGTACTGTGATACTGACTCGTAAATTTTTTATAGAAGGTTCATCTAACATTGAAACAGGAAATTTTATCGGAGATTTAACAAACGAACTATTGGGCTACGGACAAAATGCGCATTGAACGGAATTTGCAAGCACGGGGTCCTAAATCCTACGGTTATATTGTATTCAATCCAGATACAGGGGAATACCATGAGACAGCCAAGTGTAAAGGTATAACCCTAAACATCGAGTCAAAAAAAGTAATGAATTTCAACTCATTGAAAAGCATTGTGACCGATGTCGAAGATGAGGGATTTCGCGTGGTCACCGATACGAAAAAAATTAAACGGCGTAAAGTTTTACAAATAGTTTCGAAACCTGAATCCAAAAAGTTTGGATTCACATATACTAAAAGAGTGTGTTCCAACGAGTTCAAGACAACCCCTTTTGGTTATTAAATTTAACAGGTTGTTGTAATTGTGCAATAGCGATAGTTATTGAGCACGACCAGTGAAAATAACTTCGTCTATTACTATACATTAAGATTCATAACCTTGAGATTCAATCGTCATTTAAAAATCGTAGAACCATTACTATGTATTGATTTTAGAGATGGAGCCTAGTTTTGGCAAAATCTTTCCATTAAAATTTACCCCAGGTTTGTAAGTTACGCCGTTCCCAAGATAATAGTTTTCCAGATAAAAATTCCCAAAATTGGTTAAAATTTTCAATTTTAAACAAAACAGACCTTAACGGGATAAATTGAACAAAAAAAAACTCAGAGACGAACTATAAAGAATTATTTATTATATTTTTACAATACAAAAAAAGGACTCTTTGATGAATCGAAAGTACTTACATATTTTTGTTTTATCTATCGTACATTTGGAATATGAGTGTGGTAGTAATAAATAGAAAAATTATTTTAAATACTTGTTATAGTTTGAAATATGAATAGAAATATTTATGCATTTATTGTAGTATATTTTGTTTTAGATTTAAGAAAAAATTAATGAATGAAGTTTTTTAAATTTACAAATAAAGGATATGTATTTGTAGTTTGTAAAGATATGTATTTTGATTTATGGTTTGAATGAAAATATCATAGCATTTGACTCTTGATTTAATAAAAAACGCTTGATACTTTTCATATCATTTCATATCATTTCATCCATGATTATTGTTTGAGGTATTATGGTATTGAAACTGCAGAAGTGTTATGAGATAATTAAATCTGTAAGGATTGCAATGTAACAGAACATAGAATCATAAAAAAAGTGTTACAACCAATACATTTTGAAATATGTATAATAAAAACTGAGTAAAACAATCATACATTTTTAAGGTTTATTTTTAAAGCTTTATCTAATTTTAAATAGCTTTCTGTAGAAGCCTTTCAAACTGTTAGTTTGGATAAAATATGTTGTAGGTGAATGACTATAAGTCGAGCGAAAATCAGTGGAGCTGATATGGAAAATATATGCTCGTACAAATAAATCGTTTAAATTTTCTTAGCTTATTTACGTATATTCTTAATCTTAAAAAAATCAAAAATGTACATTGTTAATAACAAGAACCAATAAATATTAACCAATAAAAATTTTAACTTTACTTTGTTTTTACTTTCTATTACATCTCATCAAGTAAATTTTTATAACAAATACGAAGCGGTAGGGATCAGAAACCATAATGTTGTTATCAAGATAACATAATAACATATATTGAATCAAAAATATCATTTGATATTTTTATAACTTATTCAATAAAATTAAAATTATATATCTTATTTGAAAATCCAAAAGGCATTTTCAATTTGAGTTTTATCAAATTGTATGTATCATTGTACCATAAAGGCACAAAAAGATCAACATATAAAGTTTTTCGATATCATGGAGCTCTGAAAAATTATTATTAATTTTATTTATCTATCAAACGAAGCCTCTTATAATTTTCCAGAAATATTAAAAGACTTAAAATGTGCTGCAGCCATAGCGCATGTGTTGATAAAACGGTTAAAACCTCCTTCAACTAATCAACTATTTGTAATGTTCCATTTCCAGCATTTTTAACGCATTCAGCTTTTATTTGCTTTTTTATTGGAAGTTCACTCTTTTCTTCTACGCTAAATGACATATCGTTTTTATAAAAAGTTGATTAGATTCATGAGTTATGAAATAAATTTGCCAACAGGCAAATCAATGAAATATACCATACATATATGGACCACCCTCTATTTAATAAATAAAACATTTGTTCTTACATGGCGTTGTTTTTATAAAATTTTATTTCATATATTTAATTCATTGCAGATAGATATATAAAACAATTAAATTAATCATAAAAACAAAAGACAAAATTATGTGTGACATGTGGCTTGTGACATGCCAAAATCACAAGAAAAGTACATGAAAATCAAGATGGTGAACTGCAATATTTAATTAAAGGCACATTCACCATTTCGATCGTTCCATCGATCGCCACAATTTACATTGTTCCGTTCATCGGAACTGTGCATCTTAACAATCACACAATTTGTTTGGAGTAAGAGTTTTCTAAATCGAATGCTGACTAACATACACCATTTTCTGGTTTTTTATCCTAGTCGAGAAAAGCGAAAAAGAGCTCGGGTCCGAAAAGTTTACTGTTTGCTTAAATTTAATAAAATTTAATAGTTCGATCCTACCGAGCCAAAATAACGAGATGCCTAAGATATTGAGTGAATTATCATGAAAAAAATAGTGAAATAAAACGGAAAAAACACTTTAAAAAGTAAAAAATTGCACGACCATAATATTATGCACAAAACTTATAAGCAGCTTGCTTGGTAATTAAAAATTAACTAAATCAAAACAAAGTTTTTGATCCAAATAGTCAAAAACATTATAACATATATTGAATTTGGAACATTTGTTTTAATAAACAAAACCTGAATAATTCTTTTTTAATAAAAAATCAACTAAGTATGTATTGAAAAATAAATAATTTAAGAAACATAATAAATATAAACATCAATGCAAAAAAATAATATATGAATAAACGTTAAAAAATTATATTTAACTATTCATTTCATTTCTTTACAAATAACTGAAATAAATTGGTTCACGACCGAATTTATTAATCTCAAACATTACTTTATCCCATAAACTGTTTTATGAATATATGTTTATGAATTAAATTAATAATAAAACAAAACTGTAAATATTAAAAATGATTTTCTCTTCACATCTAATTGTTTAACCCATAATTAATTTAAATTTAGCTGGGACCTATATTTGTTACGCTAATGTCTACTTCTAAATAGTATGAATTTTTGTTATATCTGGTCGTCGCGGGTATGCTTTTATCTATCTCCACTATGAAGAATTAGAGAAATTAGACAGAATAAATATGATGCTTAAAGCCGTCAACACTAACATTTTCTAAAACAATTTTTCAAACATAGTTCAGAGAGAAAAAAACATGCCCGCGACGACGATTTCAAGAGTCATAATTTGCATGTTAACACAAACAACTATAAATATTTTAAAAAGATAACGGAAAGATTCAAGCAAAACAAAAATAAACATCAAAAAAAGTTCACACAAAAAAAAATATGTGACCAAAGAAAGAAAGAAAGAATCAATCAAAAGAAATATCGAAAAAAAGTTAAACAAATTCATGTCGAGTAGTCTACTCGACTAAATATATAAAAGGTAACAAAAATCAAGCAAAAGAAATATCGAAAAAAGTTAAACGAAAAAGTAAAACTTAAATCAAGCAAAATAAGAAATTAAAAAGATCTCAATATATTAACTACACAAACAACAAGTTTCTTATTAATATTTTTTCATTTCAAGATAAAAAGAAAATTTACATAATATACTCTGCTTCACACAAAAAAATACGCGACCAAAGTGTTTGATTTAAGTTTTACTTTTTCGTTTAACTTTTTTTCAATATTTCTTTTGCTTGATTTTTGTTTCGAGTAGATTACTCGACATGAATTTGCTTATGCACATTTTTTGTTTTTTAATATAATATAATATAATCTGCTTCACACAAAAATATACGATCAAAGAAAAACAACAAAAATTAATGTCGCAAAAATTGAAAATGTAAATAATATATGAAAATTTATATTAACACCTAGCTAACTGAATGCGACCATGCGTGTTAGGTGTGTGAAACAAGTACGCAGCTTAATTATGCATAACAAATCCTACGTAACTCTTCATTACCCCTGTGAAAACTATCCCAGTGATAAATTACTCATAACATAGCCTTCACACCTTTGAAATGACACTAATGTATTGATTTACTGCTTGTGAAACATCCTAAGCGATCATACTTGCACTAGAAATGTGCGAAATTCATACAATTCCATAAATTTAATACATGTATCAATACCCAACCAAAAAATACACTTGTGCAACTTGAAAAATTTTCAAGGTGCACAAGCTTAGTATATTGTACCATTTCCGAAAGCCCACAAGATCATACAAGGTGTCACTATACTACTTTCAAAGATCCACATTGATGCATATGCTTCAATTTAATTAATGAAATGCAGGATCACAATCAAATCTAATGTATGGATACATATATATTTTGATTTAAAAATGCACATAATAAAGGTAATTAAAAACACAATCCTTGATCATAGTTTAATAGTTTAATTACTCTATTTAATATTTTAACAGAATTGATGAAATGTTACATTCTGCAATATCTTTACAGTCGACGATGAAAATAAAACTTTTCATGTTTAGATACATAAGCTCGAAATAAATTTAAATGTAATTTTTAAACAATTATTGTAAACCACCATTTATTGATAAAAATTAATATATTTATTTAAAGTTAAGTTGTTTTATCACTGAGAAGTTAGTTATTTATTATACAAGGGAAAAAAGTAGTAGATTTTAGCTCGAGGTTGTGTTGTCTCCCGACGCGAAGCGGAGGGAGACAAAAAACCGAGAGCTAAAATCTACAATTTTTCCCGTGTATAATACACTATTTTTTTCTGTGACTGGATTAGTGATGTAAAAGTGTTTAATACAATTGTATAATACGCGGTATTATACGTAAAATACCGTATTGTCCAAAACGTTGTAAAATACAAGGTATTTTATTATAACAAATTTTTATTGTGATGGCGCACGAAGTAGTAAATAGCCTTAGCAGCGAATGAAGGTGAAATAAATTGAAACTAAAGCATCAGGATATTTTTGTTGATCAGAACATCCACATGAATTAGACTTTAGAGTTAGATGATTATATAGGTCTTATTAGCATTCGTTTGAGGAATATATATATATAGATAAAAATAACGATAAGATATCCAAGTTCAGATACTTAGAAAAAAATGAATTAGATGTAATTCAAAATGATGATGGAAGTCATTTTTTGTTTTTCTACCATTCACATATTTTATCTCGCCTATTACACTTTTAAACAGAATATACGGTATTTTATTTTGTATAATACAATGTATAATACGCTGTATTATACAAAAAAAATAAAATACGGTATTTTAACATCTCTAGACTGGATAAATATTAATATAATTATTGAAAAAATAATATTAAACAAATATTACAATATGTATATTCACCACACCATACGAATTTTTCTTGAATAAAAACTTAAAATTAAGTTTCATTTTATTTGTCAAAACCAGTTATTAACATCAAGAAGAAACGGTATAACTTTTCATTAACATTAAAATAGTCATAAATGTTCATAAATATTCATAATATACATCATTTATGTGTATATATGTATTTATATATATATTTCTATCTATCCGGGAAAAAAGTACATACTTTTTTCCCGGGGAAAAAAGTATTTTATGAAAAGTAGCATTTTTGCACCTGTCAGCAGAAGTAAAATGTTAAACTTTTTTCCCGTCACAGAAAAAAATGGATTTATTAACCATTTACATATAATAACATTTTTTCATCGCCAAAAAATCACCAAATTTCGTTTTAAACGAAAAATTATCAAATAACTCAAATATTTTCTATAATACTATTTTGTAAAATTTCATTCAAAACATTTCAAAAATTCAATTCAACTATATATTTTTCATTCATAATATTTTGATCAGTATGTCATGTTTTCTAAAAAACAAGTAAAATTTTGAATGTATATAAAAATGATATTGAGCGATTTGATTCATAAATTTAGTATGCCATTTTTCAAACAAAAATTTTAAGAACGAAAAATATGTTTTTATTAATGATTAGTATATTTTGGTAATCTGACGATGAATGTTTACATTCGAAACATGTTATAATAAATATATACCAAAAAAAGTTTGTTCCGTTGATTATAATTACAATAATTTATTTATATAAATTATTGATTTCATTTAAAAATGTATTAGTCATTCATCCAGATTTTTCTGCTTCGGCTATTTTAAGTCGAGTTGCCGTAAAGATTTTAAAATCGTAATTTGCCGAATGACAAATAAATAAGAAAATAAATAAGTGATACTGAACAAAAAGTGGGAATCGTTGCGAAAATTTAAATGTTTGCTTAAAATACTTTAATAAACTTAACTTAACTTGAATAAAATCGTAAAATTGCCGAATTGGAAAAATCTTTTCGTAAAAATGCCGATTTTGCCGAATGGGAGAATTCTTGGGGGTGTCACAACCCCCAAAACCCCCCTCGGCGTCAGGCCTCACAGGAAGAGGGGGGGGGGGGTTCTGAGGAACGAAAAGAAAGCAACTGTTCAATTCATTCGTAAGATACCAGGGAAAAATCTTAATATTAGAATATTAGAGCAATTCTTCTAGATTACAGAAACTTTAAAATTTCAATGGGGGGGGGTTTGAACCCGAACAAACCCGTATGTCGCTACGCCACTGGTTGTAGTTGATGGTGGTGTATAGCTTCTGTCTGTTTTTGATGAGGTATTGTGGGTAACTTTCGATAATGCTGTTGTTTACAACTTGTGGAGTAAGTCTTATTGTTGTTGATATAAAATTTTCCAATTTTGGTACCTCTAATATGTATAATAGTGTTTCCTCACATATAGCAATTTTGGGTGTTACAAATTTTAATGCTTCGTCTGGAATTGTTATATTTACTCCTTGTTCAGTCAAAAGATTTTTTAGAACAATGATTTCTTTTAACGAAAGAACTTTGTTGCTTGGCAGTGCTATTTTGGTTCTTACTATTGCATCTTGGATGTCCTCAATAATTGCATCGATGGTTTCAATTTGCATAATTGCTGTCATAATTTCTAACTCGCTCAGAACTATTTTATTGGCTATCGATGTGTTGGTTAAGACTGCATTTATTGTTTTTGTTAGTAGCTGAATTCTTTTGTTGATCTGCTCATTGACTTGGTATTGCTGATTGTTTTCATTTATTAGACCATTCATTGTAGCATTGATTAACCTTAAGTCGTCTGCATCTAGACTTCCAGCTAACCATTTCCATCCTGATCCCAATGCATCCCATCTTCGTTGTCGGAGACGTTTTGGTATTTTTATTTGTAGTAAGTTGTTATGTAACCTTTTACATTTTTCCTTAACTATTGTATACAAATCAAGTTCATTCTTATCTATCTTATCAACTATATTTTTCATCATTAATTCTATGGTAGTTTCTAGGTTTGTTATATTAATTGGGTGTATGACCCTTATGATCCCTGTTTGAATTTTACATTCGTTTATTTTTTCTAACAGTATTGGATCTTTATGCAAATTTTTTATTTCCAATTTTTACAATTAAATATAGTCAAAATTAATAACTTTTTTAAAGTAACCATGTTTCAAAATAATAAGTAAAAATTTCAGTATACAATACTACAATACTACAATTCAATATTCTTTTTAACTTTAGATTTAATTTTATTTATTATTGATGATAATATTATCGATTGATAAAACTGTTTTCTAAAATTTCTAATATTAATTAATTTTTATGCAATAAAAATTTCTAATGAGAATTTCTTTTATTTAGAATTTTGCTTTTATTTTTCTTGTTTTTATTAACATGGATAAGAATAGTAAAATTTGTTTGTAAAATTTGTAAAATCAGTTTTGGATAATTAACATAAATAGATATTCAAATAAAAATTAAATAAAAAATTAATTAATTAAATAAAATTAATTAAATAAAAATGCATAGTAAAAATTTCTGAAATGAAAAGTAAAAATCAAAATTAGTATTTCTTTAATCTTTTAATTTTATTTTTGTTTCTTTTTAAGTTCCTGGTTGTTTTAAAAGTTTTGTAGTTTGCATTTTTAATTTTGGTTTCCTCTCCCCTTTGGTTCCTTTCCCCTCTTGGCTGAGATTTTGTTCTGATGTTTGGTTTAAGATAAACCAATTGATGATCATGTAATCTAGGAGGATCTTCTTTTTTGTTATTTTGCCTCTCTATTCTGTTTATAACTTTTTCTAAATTAGTATTAACCGTTTTAAAAATTTGTTTGGCTTGTTCCTGTATTTCTGCCGGGTTTATTAAGTTATTTTGATTAAAAATAATCTCGTTCGGTGTGAAACCGGTTGACGAGGGTACCGAGTTATTATACAAAGCTACTGATAACTCTATCGCTGTTTGAATACTCGAGTTTGGCGATTTATTACGGTTTGTATTGAAAATTTCTATAATAGTTGAATGTGTTTTTTCAACTTGACCATTTGATTCCGATGATGATGCGTATTCCAATCTGATATTAAGATTGCTTAAGTATTCTTTGAATTGTAATGACTGGAAAGTTGTCTCATAATCTGAGAAAATAACGTTAGGAATTCCGAATTGAGTGAAATACCTCGTTAGAGCTGTAGTTGTATCCAATAGAGTTTTAGTTTCGATTGGAATCATTTGTAAATGTTTAGAAAATGAGTCAACAACGGACAAAAAATTTGTTTTGTTGATATTAAAAATATCTATGTGCACTCGTTCTAATTTTTTTTAGTGCTCGGTCGCGGAGATATTTTTATATTATACGATTTTCGATCGTATTTATGAACATTGCATACGTTACATGCATTGATATGTCTTTTGATCACACTACTCATTTTAGGGGGAAAAATAGGATCGCTTGATCTGATTTCCTACTTCATTCACCCCTCGATGGGCTCTTTCGTGCTCTTTAACTACGATTGCAAATTGACGCTCTTCATTTTTAACATCTTCGACCTTTTCTGTAGCAAGAACGAAATGGCCGTTTTGTGAGAAATTTTCTCGAAATACTTCCTGGATTGTCTGGTACAATTGTTCGGGTGCCAGGATTGCTGTTTGTTTACCATTATGAAACTCCTTTATGAAATTTGTAATATCTTCTTTTTGAAATGATTTTTTCGAAATAATTACTCGTTTATAGTTTGCAAATATGTCTTCCAAAATTACTGTGCCTATATTTGAAATTTTGAAAAATAATTGGTTCCTATAATATTTTATAGGACGACCTGGATGCGAAGTGGATGAAATAATCATCGGATGTATCCGCAGAATGAATAGTGTCTATGTCACTATCCCTATTTGGAAGGTTTTCTACTTCAGATTCACGTGGAGTGTTATCTGTTCCAATATTTATATTCACCTCGTTATCTACTGTAGGTATTCTGCTTAACGCATCTGCTACTACATTTGCTCTGCCTTCTTTGTAGACAACGTTATAATCGTAGTTCTCCAATTCAAGTCTCCATCTTAAGATTTTTGAATTTTTTTCGGATGATTTAATGAAAGTAAGTGGTTTATGGTCTGTTACTAACGTAAATTTGTTACCGTACAGGTATGGTTGATATTTCTTGACAGCCCATATTATAGCTAAAGCTTCTTTCTCGTTTGTTGCGTAGTTGATCTCTGTAGCGTTTAGTGTTCTTGAAGCGAACGCAATAGGTTTTTCTATATTGTTCTGGATTTGAGAGAGGACAGCACCTAGCGAAAAATCTGATGCATCCGTGGTTAGAATAAATTCTTTAGTAAAGTCGGGATATGCTAAAATTTGATCTGTTGCTAAAATTCTTTTTAAGTTTTCGAAAGCTCTTATATATTCGACGTCTTTTGTGTTGACAACTTGATCTTTCTTTAAAAACTTTGACATGGGTTTAGCAATTTTTGAGTAATCTTTTATGAATCTTCTGTAATAACCTGAAAGTCCTAAAAACTGTTTAATTTGTTTAGCAGTTTTTGGTAATGGCCATTCCAGAATTTTCTGAATTTTATCGGTGTTAGGTTTAACTCCATCTTGTGTGATTATATGACCAAGAAACTATGTTTCTTTCTTTAGGAATTCACATTTATCCAATTGAATTTTAAGATTGAAATGCGATAATCTTTCTAGAACAGTGTTAAGGTTTTGTGTATGGTTATCTAAGCTATGTCCAACAATAATAATATCATCAAGATATGCATGGCATATATTTCCTATTAGGTTTTACAATACATTATTCATCGCTCGCTAAAAAGTGGCCGGACCGTTCTTTAAGCCAAAAGGCATTCTGTTGAACTCAAAATGTCCCTTGTCTGTTGAAAAAGCTGTTTTTTCTTGAGATTTTGGGTCTAAAGTAATTTGATGAAAGCCTAATTTTAGATCTAAGGTTGAAAAATATACAGATTTTCTGAGACTGTCTAGAATTTCTTCTAATTGTGGGATTGGAAATTTATCATCTACTGTCTTTTCATTTAGTTTACGGTAGTCGATGACTACTCTTACTTTCCGTTTGCCCGAAGCATCTTGTTTTTTCTGAACGACCCAAATTGGTGCCGAATTAGGACTTTTAGAATTTCGAACAATACCACTATCTAGCATTTCTTGTATTTGTTCTTCAACATCTTGTTTGAAGTGGTATGGGTATCGATAGGTTTTAGTATAAACAGGATTTTCATCTTTCGTGACTATTTTGTGCTTTACTATTGTTGCTGATGAATGCTTTTCGTCTTGTTTTAACAATACCGCTTGATTTTTATAGACTGTTTCAACTAAGATGCTCTTTTATTTTGGATTTACGTGTTCTGTTCGAATTAGGTTTTCGATAGTATTTCTATCAATTATGTGGTTTCTACATGGAATTGGCTTAAAAGTTTCGAAATTATTAACCTGTAATTTCAATTTTGGTAATATTTCCGGTAAATTTGGACTATTTGTTAGTACTCTAACAGTTGTTTTAAATTTATCGGCTTTATATAAACCTGGTTGTATAAACATATCATTGTTTAAGTTTTGAAATTCTGGTACCAACCAGTCGCCGTTTTCAGAAGTATTTAATGTTATTATGTGATTGTAGAAGTTTTCTTCTATGGTAGTATCGATCTTCTGGGTAGTATCGATCGAATTTATAAATAAAATTGTTTAATGAAATTGAACTTAGGTTATAATCAATTTTTGCGTTCATTTTTGCCATTTATTCTGAACCCAAGATTCCATCGAAAAATTTATGAAAATTTAATTCAAAGTAAGTTTGTAATGGTTGTTCATTACCTAAGAGATTAATTTTGAATATTTTATCAACTTTGTGCGTTCCTAAAATGTTTTTAACTATTATTTTGTTAATTTGATTTTTTGAAATTTCTAATAAATTTTGAGGCATTATGTCTGGTTTAATAATATTCTTACTAGCACCAGTATCTATAAGAAGTGTTACAATGCGTTTTAACTGTTCGCTGTAACATCTTAAATATGGAAGGAAATTTAATCTTTCGTGTCGGAGTTCATGTCTAATGGAAAATTTCCGACATTTTCTTCTTGGTTTTCGACTAGATAGTCGTTATGTAGAGGTGGCAATGACTCTTCATCATTTTCCTCTTTTATTTCGTGATAATCTATAATCTTCTTATTAAAAGTATTTCTTGACCTCATAGATAGGTCTACGTCCATAGGAACTGGCCTATCTTTTACCGAATTACTTTGTTTCTTTTTGTGTGTTGAGTGAAATTGATTATTTCTTTGTTGACATACATTAGGTTTATTTGGGAATATAACACCTGAATTATGTTTCATTGGGATATGTTGGGATAACTGCTGGTTTGTTCTCCTTGAGTTATTCGAAATTATAACTCATTGCAGTTAAATTTGCATAGAAAAGCATACGCTTCTTATATATCTTGTGGTCTCGCTGCTTGTGTAAATCCAAAATATGGTTTTCTAAGCCCTGATATGAATGCGGCTAATGCATCTTCATCAATGAATGCATTAATGGCATGCCAGGCATTATTGTATCTTTGGTTTTGTTTAGATAAAGATTTTATGTTAAGCATTATTTCTTTAATTTTATTAAAATATCCGTGGATACTTAAATTTTCGGTTTGTTTTGTCGCCCAAAGTTGCGACTTATAGAAAGAAAGTTCTTGCCGGTCACCCAAGGCTTCCTGCAGAATTTCTTTTGTTTTCCTAAAGGTTTTAGGATTGCCAGCCAGACAAAGTATGTCTTTGGCTTTTCCTTCTATTTTGTTATTAATTGCTTGCAAATACAAGCTATATTGTTGTTCGGATACGAGTGGCTCGAAAACACTAAGTGTATCATCGACGGTCTTGATCCATGATGATAATTGTGTTCGATTTTCATCGAATTTCGGAATTGACTTTATTGGATTTGGAATCCTAAATAATTCTAGAACGTTTACCATATTGTTAACTACATGTTCTTGTTCATGTGTTACTGGTGGTTGTTCCATTTTTTAATTAAGGTATGCCAATAATTGGTCATGTTCACCTTGCTTTTGGGTTATATTTTGTAATTGTAAACCAATTGCTTTAATTTGTTCTACAACTTGTTGATCCATTTCTAAGTTTGAGTTTGCTTCTCTTGAATCTTCGTCAATATTT
This sequence comes from Diogma glabrata, assembly GCA_963693315.1. Taxonomy (NCBI): domain Eukaryota; kingdom Metazoa; phylum Arthropoda; class Insecta; order Diptera; family Cylindrotomidae; genus Diogma; species Diogma glabrata. The sequence goes on along the minus strand of CAVNZG010000387.1, from coordinate 136,901 downwards.
CTATTTTGATCAAAGATTTTTGCCAATTTTTCTCACATATACTATAAATTTGGATCTAATTGTTCTATCTCTATCTAGTAGTGGATAGTATGACAGGTCGGCGTCTATCTTGTAGTGCGCTCGTTTGTCTAAATTGGTAACACAATTCTAATTCAATTTATTTACGTGTATTTATGAAAAGTAAGCTTATTTGATCACTAACTTTTTTGATCGCTAATTTTTCATATATCCGAACTGATCAGCTAGAGTTTTGATTATTTTTCATTCATATATTTAAAAAGAAAAATTAAAAATTATATGCTAGCATTTCTCATTACCATTTTTGAAATCATTGCTTCTACGTCAACAAAATGTCTACGCAAAAACTTTATTTATAAGCGTAGCGAAGCACGCCGGGCCCTCCTAGTTGTTATAAATAAAGAAGGTTTACCGAAATGTTGTACAATAGACATTGCATCCAAGTAATTTTGATACATGTTACGTGGTGAACCGGTGAAAGAAGATGGCAAAATTACTTTACGACCAACTACTTGCATATTATCATCGCCATTGCGATTTTGATGCAAGAAATCTGTTAAATTATTGTACAAATCAGCACGAAGAGCAGATTGATTTGAACGAATGTAATGAAGCCGTGTACCTTCGATACGAACATACATATCAACAATCCATTGAAGAAATAATTTTTGAGAACGATGCAAAAGACTAAAACCATCACGTATAGCAAGGCGATAAGATGCATATTGCAACATTGTAACTTTTGTACGTGACACATTAGCACGTGAAGTTGAAACTAAATTATGTGGAATATTAACGTGCCACCCAGTATCACCATTTGGAAACAACAAAGGATAAGCTAAAGGATCCAAAGAAGAATCAAGAACAGAAACAGAACGAATTTCATTTGCATTTTTTGAAAAAACAATCATATTTCTTTCAAAAGGTGGTTCACCATCATCATTTTTAAAAATAGCAGCCACATCAGTTTGAACAGCATCATTAAAACGACGAATATCACATTCTCTGTTAACTTTTATAACCATTGACACATCAGCAGTAACATTCTCAGGTCTTTCACAAAATTCATGCATTGATTTGAAAGAACGAACAAAAGGATTCACACGATCTAACTCAAAACCTATCTCACGCATAAGAAAAATTTCATATACATTGGTATTTCTATTCATTCTCATATTAGCAGCAGTATCAACATCATAAAAATATAATTGTGCATACATTGGAGGTCGACCATAAGCAGGAATTAAAGCACCAGTACGATGATAAAAAATATTATAAATTTTAAAATGATAAATACCACGTGCAGTAGAATCCGCTATATTACATTCAGAACTGATCATTGCAAATGCCGAATTATAGGAACGAATATTTGAAAGAAAACTTTTAGAACGTTTTTTTATAGCATTATCATTTGAATCCAATCCTTCGAAAATATTAGAGAAAAATGCATTTTCAGAAAGAGGAGGTAAATTGACTTTGCCTTTATGGCAACACAAAGAAAACGCTTCATTATTATTTGAAGTAACTTCTCTTGCAAAATGTTTGGCATGACAAAAATGACAACTCATATCCAAAGCACCACAAACATACGAATCAAAGTTACCTGGAATCACATTCAAAGCACACTTGAACGAATCTCTCAAAATTACAAAGGGAATTTCATCATTCACCACATTCAATTCTAAATCATTCGCAACATTCATGACACCATTCATGACACCGTTCATGACACCATTCATATCATCAACATTCACTTCATCATTCACAACAACATCAGCTTCAGCATTCATTCCATCATTATTACCATTCATTTCATCATTCATAAAATCAACATTATTACGCATATTACGCATATAATCTCTTTTATTCCGACGACCCGATGTACCACTCACATCCAAACGTTTACGACGTAGTCTTGGCATCGAAATAAATAAATATATCAATATATCAAAAATATGAAATAACTCAAATATCAAAATATCTCAAAAATCTTTATATCAATAAAAAACAAAATAATCGAAAAATATCGAAAACCGTCCTTCTTGAAAGATAAAAGACGACTAAAATATAAAATAAATACGACGACTGAAATGAATATAAAATAAATATAAAAATTTTCGTTTTTGTTATTCGTTGTTCGGTTCGATAGCTAATATATAAAAAAGAAAAATTTTAAAGCATTGTTTTAAAGCAAAAAGAAAATTGTTTTTGCATGTATGTAAACTTATAATGCATATGTATAGAAAAAGTTTTCCGTATATAATAACTTTTTTATTTATGATCCGATTTGTTTGAATCCGGATCCGACTATAGGTTACACTAATATCAGTTAGCTGTGAAAATTTCAAATGAATCCATCTGCGAATAAAAAAGCCTAATGCTCCACAAAGTTTTAATCTAGCGTATTAATATATAAGAAGATATGCCTATCTTGTAGTACACTTTTTGTAGTACACTGTAAAATCCACAACGACTGCATGTTGACTTTGAGCTTCCTGGTTCACTCCAACTGATGCTCCTTGGACTTAAGCTCCGGACAGAACTTGGACTTTGATAACGTCTAAATGGCTCATGACAATGATTTCCGTTCCTTGGACTATAACTACGATTTAAGTTTGAACTTTCATAATGACTGTTTGAATGATGACGGTAAGGTTGACGTGCTTGACGGTAATGTTGTTTAGTAGCACCACCAAATTGAAATATTTGACCTATAGCTGGATTTATGGATCTCTCTTCTTTTACAGACATCTCAATATTTAATGCCGTTTGGCAGCATTCATTAAATTTAATATCAGGATGTTGTAACAGCTGCTGTTGAATTTCTTCTGATTTCAAGCCGACTAAAAACTTGTCTGTTAAAGCATCATTTAAAAAATCCCCATACTAACAAGATTGTGCAAGACATTTAAGCTTCACTATATAATCTGAGATTGACTCGTCATCCTTTTGATTTGCTTTAGCGAATTTGAATCGTTCAGCCCTCTTATTAACCTTGGGTTTAAAATGATTTTTAAGTATACTTATTAACTCCGCATATGGCAAAGAACTAGGTATTTTAGGTATTGATAAGCCTTTTAAAATTTTGTAATTTCCAATTAATAGTTGTAACGTATGTAACGGTGATGATACGTTTGATGCCGATGGTTGACAAATCTCTAAATCGATCATGTGCTGAAATTCCTTTTTGGCAGCTTTAAGGCGTTCATAATCCAGACGACGTGGTCTGGCTGATGGTAATGGACCATCTGTATGAATGTAGTGGACAACGTTGTGTTTCACAGGTGTACTATCGTTAGGCATTGTCGTAAGTGTTGGGAATTTCTGTAGTATCTCACCATAGTGGTTATCAATTTTATAATGTGTAGGTGTTGGAGTGTTTACCATTGCAGAAATTCCATTGACCGACAGTGTTGTTTCAGAGTCATATAAACGCTTTTGTTTGAGATCACTTACAAGATTAGACTTGGTCAAAAAATCGGCTCCTATTATTGGACGATTTACAGCAGCAACTGTAAATTAATGTGTGAAATTTCTGCGTAGTCCTAGATTAACGCTAAGTAGTTTAGTACCATATGTACTGATGTGTGTACCGTTTGCGGCCGATAAACTGTAGAATGGATTAGATGCCTGTTTGAAATTATTTGATACTGGTACCACTGAAACGTCTGCTCCAGTATCGATTAGATATATTAATTTAATGTCTTTGCATTTTACAAATAAACGACGCGATTTAAAATGTTCACTGTTAGACGCATCAATAACAGTTTTATTTAGTTTTTTTTGTGTGTAGGTTGTTCGTCGGATTTGAAAGTACATGGCTTTTGGCATCTTCGTGCATTTAATCGATGGTGGTAAAAGCATATTGGATATATTGCGACCGAGCTTTGGCTTCGTGTTCGATTTCTGTCGCGAGAATTGTTGTAATTTCGACTTGATCTTTGGTTATTGGACGATTTTCGAAATGGTGATCTCGCTCTGTGACTGAATGGTTCGAACGATTTGGTTGTCAGGCTATTTATTTTATTCGTGAGTTCTTCTACTTGTGCAGTTAAATTTTGAATCGTATTGCTACTTGATGCAATGCCTGAAATACCTGTGGGTAAATTCACTTCGTGAATTTTATCTGCTGTGGTAAGTATCTTTGCTATTTCTGTTATATTGGAAGCAGCTAATATTGCTTTTGTAGGAGATGGAAGACCATTCATCCATATTTGCTTCAATAGTTCTGAAGTAACCGCTTTTAAGGGGACTGCAATGTTTTCCAATCTACGGAAATATTGTGATGGAGTGTCATCATCAATCACTACTTCATCTAAGTGTTTAGTAAGTCGTTTGCTCTCGCTATCTAAATGTCTTGCTAAAACTATTTCTTTTAAAGTCGTGTATTTATTCTGTTTAGGTGGGCTACTAATAATATCAATAATTGTCATTACTATGTCTTCCGGTAATGATGTAATTGAGTGGTAATATTTCAAATCATCACGTTTAATTGAATTAATAATGAATGTCAATTCAACCAGGGTAAACCAAGTAACCGGACTGCTATGGCAAAAGCTTGGCATTTTGACTTTTGAAACAATTTCCGTTTCTTTTTTAATCTGTGTCTCGTCGTCTGACATTTTCAATGTTTTCAAAAACAATATAATTGAATAAAATTTATGTGAAAAAAATATGCTCTAACAAAATTATTGTAAGCTGAACACTACTAACGAAATTAAAATTTTGAAAATCAAAAGAAATAATTGCTTGTTTCTTCTTAGTTTAATCATCAATGTATTTAATATTAAACCCAACACCAATAAAATTAAAAAAAATGAAAATAATAGAAAAACTTTGAATTTTAAGCAAAACACAAACATAAAATAGTATATTGTGCAACAAGTGAGAAAAGTGCTTTTCCCACATGTTTCACACTATACTTTTTCTACAACTGCACAACATCAAAGAATACAATTCATGTAACTTAATATTATATTCCTTTTCTGGCGCTTCTTTTAAAAATTTCTGTAATTGCTCTGCAGTCAAGATATTTGATTTTTTGGGAACATAATTATCGGACTTTCTTTTCGTTGGATACGTTGATATATCAATGTTGTTTTTTTATACTGATAGTACTTCGTAACATCGAATATTGTGACCAAAGTGTGGATGCCTTTAGAGTTCTCGACATCTCTTCAAAGTATTCCAAAAGTACGCTTTCCGAAAAAGATTTTATTTTTGTAGTTCTTCTCCATTCTATAAATTTTTCGTATGCCAATTCGTACTTTTTTCTCGAAATTTCCGGCAACAAATCTAACGTCACTTTTGCAGCTTTTTTCAATATTTCAGGCGGAGTATTTTCAAAATTGTCATTATTGTCACTATCCATGTCGTATTAATGTAATATTAAATAAAAATTGCTCTTATGTGACTTCAAATGAAAACCACGTAAAAAATTCTAATACTAATTACGTATAATCTGACAGTTTTGACAATTACTTTAAAGCTGAGCAGCAGCCAACTAAGTTTTTGTTGATTCTCCGCATACTTAAATGTATATGTGTGGGCAAAGTGCTGTGAGAAATAATATTTCTCACAGTATTAGCAATACGTGATTTTGAGATTAAGTAAGCTGTGAGAAATACGCTATTTTTCATAGCAGGTGTAGAAAACATATTTTTTCTTTTTTGGTTTTTATAAATAAATGAAATTGTTTACAAATTCAATTGTGTCGACTGTCGGCACTTGGCGAAACATTTTAATATAAATTAAAAATTAATAACACTTGTTTTGTTTCATTTGCGAAATTGTTTATCTTTTTTGTGTTTCCAAAGGTGATTACTTGTTGTTCGTTGTCTGTTGCTTGAAATGTTGCATGAAATGCTGCTTTTAATATTTTTTTGTGATTTTAATTTTTGTTTCTTGTTATTCCTCTTGAATCATATTGTTGGTTTTTAAACATGTTGAATCGTAAAAGTTTTTTTTGTATATTATGAAAAAGAATAATAGAAAAAAATATTTGAATTTATTGTATTAAAATATTTTTTTTTTTCGAAACAAAATATGAAGAAAATAGTATGGAAAAATTAAATTTTATTTCATAAATCAGTTATATTTTTCAAGACCAAAACCAAAATTTTTACTAATTGTTTGAAAGCACATAAAAAATAATTTAACGCATTACTATTGCGTTAAAACTGTTACTTATTGTTAGCAATTTTGTGCATGAAATCTTGTTATATATATGTTTTCTTTTATGAAAGCTTATTTGTTTCACAATACACAACACTTTAATTTATTCTTTTCACGGGGTCACCATTATAACTTTTGTTACTGGCCCTTAGGCCGACAAAGTTATTTTTTTTTAATCACAGCACTTAATTAAAACAAGTGATTACAATTTAAACTTTATAAATTTTATTTTACTTCACTAATATAAATTTTTTTGATTTTTTATTAATTTATAATATAACGAGAAGAAGATCTCAAAATGTACGGAATTTTTATTTACAAATAATTTTGGTTTTATAAATTTTTGTTACATATATAACATTATATAAACTGGATTTTATTATTTTTTTTTTTTAAATTGTTATTCAGTATATAATATACATTAATTTTGTTAGTGCATACCAAAAATATGTTCTAATTATAATTAAAGAGGCCACTACAAGCTAGTTGTCTGTTTAGGGTTGTTGTTGATTGTAGCGTCTTATACAATTGTATTAGCGACACAACACTCTTCCCGTAGCACAGTGCGGCCGATTCCCAAAAAGCTGGCCAAAAGTCGAAAAAAAAAGTTTCTAGATAGAGTTTTTTTGTCTTTGGGTGGCTACAGTAATCCCTTGAGAAGTGAAAACCGTTCATAGCAACGTCCTATACCCTAAGTATCCTCTGTATTTTCAGTCACAACGTGGCCTTCGTTTGAGCATCGTATTACTGTCGATGAATAGTGAAAGTTGTACACATGTGAAAGATTTTGTAATGAAGTTAATTGAACAAAACCAAATGGAATCATCTTCGGAAGGTTAGTAAAATACGAGAAATCTATAGTACATATCAATACCTCGACACAAAATTTTTAGCTGCAGCAATACGTAGATACATTTTTTGCAATTTTTTTTATAAAATTTGAGTTTTCAAACTGTATAGTAATACAACGCCGTCATATGCTGCTTTGAAACCTATTAGAGGTTACTCAAAAAAGTAATAGTTACTGAATAAAACAAGATTCAGCTGCTACCACTTGCTACCTTGGCTTTTATGCTATTTTTTGTGCACAAGAAATAAATACGAAGAGAGAATGGGAGAGTTTCGAGTTTCTGCTACATTTGTCGTACAAATTGAAAATCGAGAGAAATGGCAGGCTCGTAAGCCAGAAGAAAAACAGTCTGTTGAAAACCGAAAAAAAAATAATACCTACAAACTGCGTTTAAAAAAGAGATGGGGTTAAACGTTGACAAGCCTAAATCTGGATCTGGAACATCGAATGATGGTAATACTGCACGACATTTTTTTGAAAAATATCAACAATCGGCAAAAATAACGGGAGTCGATCATCGTAGTTCGGCCTCTGAGACAGAGACAGATGTAGATGCTGATGATCTTGCTGATAACGAAATTTTTTTTATGTAATTAAAACTAAATAATCTATTTTGCTGTATAACCTACAATTTTTAAATTTAATAAAAGGTTTTGGTGAAAATTTGAAAAATGTTTGTGTAGTATATTTATTTAGTCTGACTGTAATTATTTAATAGTAACAAAAAAACGTACACGAAGAAACTTGAAAACTGTTTGTATTGCCTTTTATTGGATCCGCCATTTTGAATTTCATAATTCTGGTGGAAAGGGGTGGATTTTCAAAATTTTAAGATCAAATTCGTAATCAGCGACTCCGAAAACATATAAATTGACATGCATCTTGATTATGTTCTAGAATATACGCTATATCACGTGAGAGGGTGGAAAATAGGGGTGGAAGGGGGTGGATTTTCAAATTTTTAAAATCAAATTCGTAATCAGCGACCCCGAAAATATATAAATTGACATGCATCTTGATTATGTTCTAGAATATACGCTATTTCACGTGAGGGGGTGGCCGATAGGGGTGTAAGGGGGTGAATTTCCAAATTTTTAAGATCAATTTCGTAATCAGTGACCCTGAAAACCCCCGAGTAAGAAATTTTGAATCAATTACTTGATTTTTCGAGTTTTGGCCAGCTTTTTGGGAACCGGCCGCACTGTGCGTAGTGATCAGTGATCACATATTCTTCCTGCTAGTCATTTTTGCTGTTAAGCCATAATCTTGTTTCCTCCTAGCGACACAATCTTCTTTTTTCTTTCCAAATTTTTATTTTTTGGCTTTTAAGTCCGCCAACTTCTGCTAGTGCGACCAATTTTTTTTTAAATTTCTTTTTATTTTTAAATCGATTCCATGAGCCGAAGCATCACATTTCTCTCCTTCGCAGGACCCACTTCATTATCCGTTACTCGTGGGCCGAAGTTTAACATCTCCCTCCTTCGTAAGACCCACTCCGCTCTCCTTAACTCATGGGCCGAAACAAATTTTTCGAATTTTCTGATTTTTTAATTACTATCTCCAACGTTACCCATATATTACCATAAAATGAATATCTTTTAACGTTGACCATCTATCTGTTGACAAAACAAGTATGGTCATTTTGGATATAAAAACGATGATTCGTCGTTAATCAGATATCCTTTAACTAAGCAGAACATCAAAATATTTGATCTCAAAGGAATATCCCCAACCCATATGTTTCTACAACATGAACATCATCTGGCGTGAACCATTTATCTATTGACGAACAGGTATGGTTCTTACCGATATTTAAAATGACATTTTCGTCGGAAATCAGACATTACTTCTCACAGCGATCTCTTTCTATGGTACACGTCTCCAAGGTAAACATTGGTCTCAGCTTACAACTTTGTACTGTCAGATTTTACTACCACTTACATTACCATATGCACTCCATCGCTTGCGCTAAATTTCTGCTTCTTCTTGTTTTTAACAGTTTTTTTTTTATCTTGTTTTTGACAGCTAATGTTAGTTATTAAAGTTTGTATAATCAACACTAATAAAAGAAAATTTAAATATATAAATATTAAAATATAAAAGAAATTTTTTTTGGTACATGGTGGTAGTGAAAGAAAACAGAGTTATCAATATAACCAGCCTTAAATGTGTCGTACATGTGAAATCTCGTTCAGATGGTTAAATGTGAATTTCATTATGGGTGATTAAAGATTAAAGAAGGTAAAAACCGTAAAAGTTGCAACAAATTGATAACGTTTTTCCAGTAAAGTGGCGTTTTTGAACCTTTCTGTAGAGGATTCCAATCCACTATTAACAGCTATGGATGAGATTCAACGTAGAACTTTATTTAAAAATAACAGTTTTCCTATATTCGTTCCCTTTGGTTGGACGCAAAAGCATATTTGAGTAAGTGTGTAATACTCGCACTTGACTTACTTTTCTAATCTACTAAATAATATTACGCTAGGCCTTGATTAAATCAATAAAGAGTCTGTAGTGTGTTTTAGGTACACAATAGTTTGTACTTGTACAGTTGTGATGGAAAATTATTAAATATTTATATAAAAATGATATTTGGGATCGATAATTCTATTGAATATTAAAATTTATTTTTTTAAAAAAAGCTATTGTTTCAAGTTTGTTTTATTTGATAACAAAATAAAGTAAAAACTATTAGAAAAAAAATCAAGCGGCAGTTGTCTTAGAACTTTTCATTTTCAAGTTAATTATACATCTGCCTTTGTAATATTTTCAGCTAGGTTAGAAATGAATGATCCTCTTATCTATAGACATAATGAGGAATACACACTGCAAGCAGTTCACAGCCGTATCATTTGAAATAACACTTTTCAAGGACCAACAAATATTTTTGACCCTTCTGTTGAGGTCCATCAGATCGAATAGCAATGCATGCATCTGAATAGCACGTCTACATTGAACCACAGTAGGATAGAGCACATGTGGGAAAGCTTTTCAAATGCCGTAGATGAGGTGAATGATTAACTAAACAATCATCTATAGTTAAGAAATTGAAGCCGGTATGACTTTAGCTAACCACCTAAATGACTGTATGACATAGACATTAATTAGAAGTTAACATTAATTAGCAGTACAATGTTCGTAAAAATGCAAATACAAGGCGGATTTGGAATAAATATTACATTACACTTCCAGTTTACATTCTCTTTTATGATTGCTAGTTTCAAACCTAAGTATGCTGTAGGAAATAGTAATCAGGCGAAAAGAGAAGTTTTTATCTAGATTCAAGGCTCCTTACCCCATATATAGAAAAACTCAACAGATGATTTATCCGCTTATCTTCAATCCATCCACCTTAAAAATGGAAAATATTATGATATTAACAACAATTATATTTTTTCAGTATTTGGAGCTTAGATTCAACAAAAGTGTTCGCAATTTCACAACAGCAGTTTTTTTGGTATCATCTATGTTATTGCTTCCAGTGCATATGTTTATGCCAGCTCTTGCTTTTTCTCAACTAATTGGAGTTAATATTTATTTATTTAATGGGATCATATCCTGTGTGTGTGTAGTTTACACATTGCTCGTAAGTATATTTAGATGAAAGTGTTTGTCGGTTAAATTACGCTTATTTTCAATTAATTTTTCAGGGTGGAATAAAAGCTGTTGTGTGGACCGATGTATTTCAAGTGTTAGTGATGCTGGGATCATCAACCGTTGTATTGATCTTTGCTGTAAATAATATAGGTGACTTAGGTAAAGTTTGGGGTATAGCTGATAAAGGAAATCGCTTAGAATTTTTCAATACATCAACTGACTTAACCACTCGACATACTTTTTTAAATACAGTTTTGAGCTATGCAATCGTATGGGCAGTAGAGATAGGATTAAGTCAAAGTTCTCTTCAACGCATTGTATCAGTTCCAACCCTACAAAAAGCGAGAAGGTAATAGAAACAAAACATATTTGCATTTCTAATATATTTTTTTTAGGACTTTATGGATTGTCTTCTTTGGATGTACTGTTATTTTATCACTTAACAACTTTATAGGGATAGTAATGTATTCAACATACGCCAGCTGTGATCCTGTGAAAGCCGGTGTACGTTATTGTTTGTATTATCCTTTTTTTATAAAATATTTTGGTAATGAAGAAAAAGAACGAGATTGAGAGTGAGGAAATTTCGTTTGATCTTTTGTTCAATTGTTCAATATAAATTTTGAAAATTTGATTATTGTAATTTCTCCATTATAGATTATTGAAAATCCTAGCAAGCTAGTTCCTTATTTTGTTGATGATGTTGTTGGACATCTATCAGGAATGCAAGGGTTATTCATTTCATGTGTTTTCAGTGCTGCATTGAGGTACTATAGTTATACAATAATCGCGATGTTGACTCGTCAACAATACAACACTATTTTTTTTTAATAATTTTAGTACTTTGTCAGCAAAATTAAATACTTTGTCAGCAGTTTTTTATTACGATTATGTTCGAAAAATGAAAATTTTAAAAGACACAGATGAAAATGCAAAATTAATAATTAAAATTATTATTGTTATAATTGGAGTGTACTCGACCGCCATGATATTTATAGTTGAAAAGTTTAGTTTTATCTTACAACTGCATGTGTCGATTTTGGGCATTACACATGGAGCAACATTTGGAATATTTGTACTAGGAGCTCTTTGGCCATATGCAAATGCCAAAGGAGTTTAACCGGTGGGATTGTGGCGTTAGGAGCTGTAACTTGGATTGTGGTAGGCGCCCAGTTGAACATACTGAATGGAAATGCTCTATCGAAAACTCTACCCATTTCAATAGAAAATTGTGATGCAATGGGGATTAATGTTACAAATATATTACACAATCAAAACAACTCAGTTATCAATAGTGGAATGGAGAATGAATCATTTTCAATATATAACATTGGTTTTCCATGGTATTTCATTATAGGTTCTTTTATAACAATAGTTGTTGGTATTATTGTCAGTTTTTTAATGGGAGGCAAAGATCAAAGTAAATTGGAATCACATTTATATCCTCCAATCACTCAATGGATGTGTCCCAAAGGATTATTGAAAGAAGATGTCAGTTTGCCAGAAATAGAAAGATTTTTAGAAAATAAAAATCAAGAAGTTTGTGATCAGTAAAATAGACAATTAATAGTTTCTTTTTAGATAAAAGATCGAATCAAGACGCCAATAAAATATGAAATCCCAACTGGCATTATATAAGGGGTCAGATCTAAGCCGGATACGGATTTCCCCACCACTGATAGTAATGACTCCAACTATCCAGACCAAATCAAACAGTCCTATTAAGACAGGATTATTTCTAAATTTTTCATCAAATTTCAAACAACCCTCAAAATCAAAATTAGTGAAAAAATAAAAATACGTATTCATTTTTTACGTATAAAAATACGTATTCATTAACGAAGTTTCAAGAAAATCGGCAATGATCGGGTTCACATCATCGGTGTCTTGATTTTATTTTCCATCTATATTAATGTATGTGGAAGTCAATATTATAAATATCATTATTAGAAGAGTTTTGTGTAATAAAAATAAGTTAATAAAATAGTATATTAAGAAACTAGTTTCATAATCGACGATTTTATCGCACGCAATCTGTTTACAAAACGACCCGCGCAGCGGGGAGTTTTCTAAAGAATAAGTGCGATAAAACGTCTTATGAAACGAGTTTTTTATACTATTTTTTCTATTTTGCATTTTTTGTCTTGAAATTTTAAAAAATGTGTATTTTATTAAAAAATAGTCAATTTGAAATTTATTTATTATTACTAATTATTTTAATTAATTAAAATATTTAACACTAATTTAGATATTCTTATTAATTTTATTTACAAATTATTCGTTTTAATGTTCACTGACGTTTGTATGACCAATGTGACCAACCTTGAAAGACAAAATTTTGCGTATCGTAATTGTTGCGAAGTAAATAAACTATGTTTTTTTCGGTAGCCAAATTTGAGAGAACTTTATTAAGAAGAACTTCAAATTTCCTAAAATGAAATTTACATAATAATGAAATAAACTATTTACAACCTTTACATATAGTAATATAAACTAGTAAATGAATATTTACTTTAATGCTCCTTGTATTTTAAAATTATTAAAATATACAATTTAAATTTTAATTCACTTCACAATTTTAAGATTTTTTTTACTTTTTGATGTTTTTTGGATGAATTTTCCGGTTAAAAAGAAATAATATTTTTAGTTTGTCAATAATGTCAACTTTTAGCGCTATATTTTTCTATAATTTTCAACTAGTGACATCTACCATTGAGCGTATCAAGCATTTGACGTTGATCTCCTGTCATGATCTAGTTACAGCGGTTACAACATATTTGTTTAAGTTTTTTGACATTTGTTGACGTTTACAATTTATTGAATATTTTTTGTTGTTAGTTTATATTAAATTTTTTGGTTGATTGAATTGATAAAAAGGCTTAATTTTTAAAAATAATAAAATAATTTGATTAAATTTAATTAACCCGTGATGACCATCGATAACAGTAATGAAGGCCATTTCGATACGCATTTGGGTATCGAAATGACTCTATTTTAGACGCAAAATAGAAAAAATAGTTTTGAAACCTATTGAGTTTACTATGATGTGAATAGACGTATGTGCTGGAATAATGCAACAAAAAGAAAAAAAATTTCTTGTCATTCTTAGCATTTCATAAAAATTTGGGTAGATAAAACAGCTCTCTGTTTGCCGTCCAAAAATATTTGTTTTAAATTTGTTGAATGTCAAGTGTAACAGTAAGAAAGTGTGTGGGACTTCGATTTCATAATTATGTCCCACAAATAAACAATTTAATCAGTAAACGGGAAATTAAATTTTGGAAATTGGTTTTTGAGATAATAAAAAGAAAAGAAATCTCATCGTTCTTGTTGCGACCTCTCAAGTTGAGAGGTCGCAACAAGAATGATGAGATTTTTTTTCTTTTTATTATCTCAACAGTCTCAACAAATACGTAAATTTATTTCAAATAAAATTATTGTTAATTTTGGTTAATATAAAATTAATTTGATTTAGCTGTGAAGCTTTGGGTTTTAATAAACATTTGTTTACCTATAATAAATAAATAGTGACAATTTAAGTAAACTGTTTTTATTTAAAACTAGTGTGGAATTGAATCTATTTATACATTTATAAATAAGTGAAGCGGACTCAGTTTTACTACCACAGTAGCTGCTGCTGTATAACGGATAGTAGTTAAAGTTTCTACAATTGGTAACCTTGACAACAACACGTTAGTTGCAGTGGAACTACCAACCGATATTCACAATCTTAAAGGCCCTGTATATGGAAACTTGGTACGTTAATTAACGTACCAAGTAAAAGTTAAAAGAATAGTTACTTCGGTCTGAAAGACCTAATTCGCATTTAATTCTAAAAAAGCAAGACAAAAAAATGTATGTCTGTCTGTAGGCCGTCCGTCCGTCCGTCCGTCCGTCCGTCCGTCCGTCCGTCCGGCCGTCACAACCTACGAAATCTAGAAAACCGTTGGACGGATTTGAAAATTTTTTTTTCTAAAAATAGGTTTACTCAATGGGAAGAGCCGAAAGGACGATGTGTTCGATAACTGCACTGGAAGTGTGTCAAAAAAATTGTCAAGTGTGTCAAAGCAAGGATATTTGCATAGTTTTTGCTAAAAAAACGTGCATTTTAAGTGATTGACTAGTAGGAACATTGAATTTGGAGAAATTTTGATGGTCGGGATTGGTATGTGAGACCAAAATCTGGATTTTTGTATTATAAGTTTGTCAAAAAAATGTTGTCAAGTGTGTCAAAAGAAAGATTTTTCCCAATTTTTTGGAAAAATAAAATTAATTGTTTGTACGACATGAAATTTTATTATTATTATTGAGAATTATAAGTTAGTCAAAAAATAATGTCAAGTGTGTCAAAAAAATGATATCATTTATTATTTTAGATAATTTTTTGGAAAAATAAATTTAGCTGTTTGTTTACGTTTGAATTTGTAATAGTTTTTGAAATATTTTTGGAATTTCGGAAAATTTTAAATTTTGATTTTATTATAATTTTTATAATTATGGAAAAAGTTTCAATTTTTGATATTGTTATAATTTTTGCAATATTTTTAGAGTTTTGGAAAAAGTTTAAATTTTTAAGAATTTTTAAGAATTTTTGGAATATTATTAGAATTTAGAAAAAGTTTAAATATTTGATTTTATTCTAATTTTTGGAATATCTTTAGAATTTTGAAAAAAAAAATAAAATTTTTGAATTTTATATATACATATTTTTAGAATTTTGAAAAAGGTTTCAATTTCTGATTTTGTAAGAATTTTTGGAAAATTTTTGGAAAAATTTTAAATTTTTGATTTTATTATAATTTTTATAACTTTGGAAAAAGTTACAATTTTTGATTTTGTTATAATTTTTGCAATATTTTTAGAATTTTTGAAAAAAGTGATTTGGTGATTTTGTAATAATTTTTGAAATATTTTTAGAATTTTGTTCGAAAAAAGTGTGAATTTTTTATTTTACAAAACGATAAATGGAGAGGTTTTTGAGTAGTTTGCTGATTGTATAATCTTTTCACTAAATTATGTTAATATATGATCTGTTATAATTTTCCAACAACGTTTAGATGTTTCGTGTTAGTTTTATAATAGGTACATATCTAAACAGAGTTAAAAAATACATGTACTTTAACAAAAAGTTATGTTTGATATAAATCGCTGCCCAAAACTAAAAATCATGTCCTCATAAAAGCTTTTTGCCGAAAACTATATCAAAATCCTTAACCCAGACCGAAGTCTTGATATCTCAGAGCTGTGAGATTTCAGCCCCTCCATATTTTATCAATTGAAATAATGGAAGACCAATTAAAATTCCATCAAGAAATTTTATATGCTAAATATATTATTAAACATAAGGATTTACCGATAAAGAAAGAAGAAATAAGATAACATAAATAAAATTATAAAAATTAAATTATCAACCATCATAAATAATACTTGGTGAGTTTTCTTTCTTTTTTTATTAAAATTCTTGTTTTTCTCAATATCAATTCCCATTGATTGAAATTTTGATTTGATTATTTTATTACAAATAAAAAAAGAACAAATAAATTTTAGAAATAAATAATTTTTTGTGAATAAATAAAATTTTGACATTATTTACTTGATTCATCTATTGACATTTTTATTAAAATTAAAAATTTATATATTTTTGCTGACAATTCCACTCACTAAATAAAGTTTCAATAAGGTAAAATAAAAACGCTTCATTTACTATTTTTTAGCAAATCAAAACGATTTGTTTCGATTATTTGTTTCTGATAGGAAGGAACAGCGAATATTTTCGAATATTTTCCGCCTGCTTAATATATTAATTTAAAACAAAAATTCACATACAAAATTATGTGAAAATGCAATTTGCAAATAGTAAAAATGTCCGTTTTCATTCATAAATGATTGCATGTTTATGTTTATTTGTCAAAAATAAATTACAAATTTATAACATTTATGCGCCTACTAAGATGAAATATTATTTTACTATGTATGATTATGTTGTATGAAATAATGTTACTATTTCTATTCGTTAAATTGTCTGCTAAATACAACTCGTCACCAAATTATTAGTCGATTATTTTTCAACATTACCACTCATGCCATTTGAGGTTAAAAATTTCCTCGGGACCTCAAATGACATTCGTAATAATGATTATGAAAAATAATCGACTATTGTTTGACGACTCGTGATATTATATATGATTATTTTAAATTGAATCAAATAGTATTGGTTTTTTGTGTATACGTAACAAATTCCATTTTCATTTTTTTTACGGAAATATATTATATTGGGGTTCGCTTTCTTTTTCGTTTAATTTCCTTTTTTTGAAATGGCACCACCGAACGATAAAACGGAGGCTAAACAAGACTCCACATCCGCGTCCCGTTGAACTTAACACCTTCTGGGAAGATGATCCCGAATGTGGTTTCTGCATGATGAAACTACATTCGAAAGCAAAAAGGCAACTAATGATAAAACTACGTACAACTAACAACTACGACTAAGTACATTAAAGTTGTTGCCGCGCTTCCGCGCAGCATAATTGCACCAATAAATACGACGCTATAAAAATCGCAGTTCTCAGTCACACAACAGAGACTGAAGCTAAACGAATCCAGGGACTGATTTCTAAGGTAGACATGGGAAATGATTCTCAGTCCAGATTCTACCGCCGGCTAGAACAAAAAGCCGGTTCTTCCCCAGCGGTGACAGTGTGGTGGACCAGTAACCAGACTGATCCACCCCATTGAAACAATACATAAATACACAATGTATTTTTATGTTCACATTCCAATTGACAAAACCTTCCAAACCATTTTCTAGCAATACAGCTGTCGTACAAATTCCTATAACTCAAAGTCCAACTGGTTAAAATTCAAAGTCAAAAATACAATCCATACATTCATTCAATTCAAATAAATTTTCCATTTAACAAATCAAAATAACAACTAAGTCAATTAAACCTAATTACAACAATAGTTCCATTGTACATCCGAAATATAAAACCATACCACGAGCGGAGACTCAAATATTACAATTTAAAATAAATATTACAGGAAAGTAATAAAAAACTCCAATAATTAATTTCCATAAAAACAACAAAAAGAAATATGTAATAAAAAAACGTTAAAACACAAATTCGATTACTAAGTTATTTTATTTTATTTTATTTTTATGAAAAACGATTTTCTATTGGCCAATTGGTTTTACCCAAACGAAAATCGCCCAAATAAATAATATTGACTTATCGGTGGAAAAGTTAATCTTGAGTATTACGTGGTCGGTCGTCAATCAATTTTTAAAAGTTAATCGCGGGGCATTTCAGTTCCCAATCTAATAAAAAGTTTAACATGTGAAACCAAAGTGCAGGAGTAAAATACACTCCACAGTTATAAATAAGATTAAATTTTATATCTAAGAAAATAAGGTGTTATAAATAAAAATATAGTTCTATAAATCAAAGTGCCCTAATCGTTTCAATTTTATTTAAACATTGAGTAAACTAATGAGAAACAAAGTACCGGGGAAAAATAACAAGTAAGTACTTCAACCTCTCTTAAAACGGACAATAAATATTTGTGGTAATACTGCATCCTTCTGGGGTAGCACCACATATTGACGCAGCCGGTTCATCGAACCACCTCAAATAAAATCAAATAAAAACATTAAAAATTTGTGGTGGATAAATATCCCTCACGGGACCACCACAACAGAGGCTCTGTTATACAACCTCTGGATTAGGGATTGCGATCCCGGGATTTTTTGAATGACGAGTCCTGGGATCCCGGAATTTGTAATGCAAAAAATCCCGGGATTGCATTCCCTACTCTGGATAACACGTCTTCCAACACATATCAAAGATATTGTTATCGTTTTCGAAGAAAACCCGTTGCAAAAACGTTTTACTTTTGCGGACAAACTTTGGGACCCAACACGTCCCCCAGAAACCCAATTCAGTGCCAACGTTGACCAGAATCATGCTTCAACAAGCAGAAATTCAACGTCACGTACACAAAATGAAGATTTAAATAACTTTGTTAAGGACTTAACCAAATCAATTTCTGAACTACGTTCCCGCTTAGACCGCTTTGAACGTATTCACAGGGGTAGTTCATACAGACGGGATCGAAGTTCGTCAAGTCGACAAAGTACTAGAAGATAATTTAAACCGTCTATTTCCGCCGCTAAATATATTTGTTGGTGGCATAAACGTTATGGACAGCGAGCTAGACGTTGTGAAAAGCGATGTCAATATCACACCGTTTTAACACACCAAATTCGGAAAACTAAAAAGTCCCTCTACAGTTGCGGCTAGTGATGGGACTGATGATAATCGTCGCATGTTCGTTCGCTGCCGTAAAAATAAGATTCAATTTTTAATTGATAAGGGAGTTGATATATCAGTCATCCCAAATTTTTATTTTAAAAGTTTTTCACCAGACGAACATTTAGTCCTACTGCCGCTAATGGTTCTAATATTAATACTTATGGTACTAAATTGATGTGTCTCGATCTGGGTCTCCTTCGTGAATTACGACAACCATTTGTCGTTGCGTCAGTTAATAAACCTATAATAGGTGCTGACTTTCTTTCAAAATTCGGCATTTTTGTCGACCTCAAGCGTAAGCGCTTGCTTGATGAAAAAACATCACTTACGGTGGCCACTATTTTATCGAATGATAAAACATTAACACCGAGACAGTTTACCATTAATGGAACATTAGGCGCTATTCTCCAAGAGTTCCCCTCTCTTACAATGGAGCCCAGATATGACGGCCCAGTAAAACACAACGTGGTACATCGAATAATCACTGTAGGGCGTCTTCCTTTTTCTAGACCACGTCATCTGGAGCCTGAAAAATACAGCATTGGCAAGATTGAGTTTGATCAGATGGTTCAACTTGGATTAGCAAAGCCTTCTTCCTCGTGTGTATCGTCACTCACCGCTCCATCTTGTACCTAAAAAAGAGCCAAATGATTGGAAGCCTTGTGGGGACTACCGCCGTCTTAATGCGGTAACCGTACCAGATCGGCACCCTGTTCCCTATATTCAAGATTTTTCAATGCACCTGTATGGTTGCAAGATTTTTTCAAAAATTAATCTAGTACGTGTTTACCACCAAATACCTGTAGCCGCAGACGATGTTCACAAAACTGCAATAACGGTTCCATTTGGTCTTTTCGAGTTCATTATAATGCCTTATGTCTGAGGCATTATAATGAACTGCTAATGCGGCCCAGACCTTCCAGGGTTTTATGGACGAGGCTACCAAGGGGTTGGATTTTGTTTTCGTGTACATTGACGATATTTTGGTGGCCAGTAAAAATGCAGATGAACACCAGAAACATTTACGCATTCTTTTCAAAAGACTTACTGATTTCGATATTAATATCAAGCTGTCTAAATGCGTTTTTGGTGTTCCTACCTTAAATTTTCTAAGCCATGAAATTTCGGCAGAAGGCATATTAACATCCAAAGATCGAATCCTGGCTATTAGACAATTTCCTCGGTCAACATCCGTTCAACAGGTCTCGCGGTTTGTGGGTATGGTTAATTATTATCATAGGTTTATACCAAAACTGACCGAATTACTAGCACTAGTTCATACCCACCTTGCAGCCCTTATCAAACAAGGCAAGAAAGAAAAATTTTCTTGGCCTGTTGAAAGTAGTGCAGCTATTGACCTTGTCAAACAAGCACTTGAACATACAACACTTCTGGCACATCCTCAAGAGACCTCATTTTTCTGTTTAAAAATGGATGCTTCAGGCACTGCGATAGGAGCAGTACTAGAACAGTATGCAGATAAATGTTGGCAGCCATTAGCATTTTCCTCTCGCAAGCTTTCACTTGCTGAAACTAAATATTCTGCTTTCAAATGTGAGCTTTTAGCAATATTTGCTGCGATCAAACATTTTCGATATTACATCCAGGCTCGAAAGTTCACTGTGTTCACTGGCTACAAACCTCTGACTACTGCTATGACATCCAAGATGGAACGTAGTCCTAGACAGGCTCGTCATTTGGACTATGTGGCGCAGTTTACCACTGATATTAGACATATATCAGGAAAAGGGAATGTTGTGGCGGATACATCATCACGATCATTTGAGGAAATGGCTTTTTGTCTAACCGGGTTGGATATCTCTCAACTCATTCAACTTCAGGAGTCCGACAAAGAACTCCAGGACTTATTGGTTGTTCAAAAAACAAAAAATTTTAAGTTCAAACTGAAACTAATTTCTTGTGAGCACGCTTAAAAGCCAATTTGGTGTGAGACTACCTTGGGGAAATCTCGTCCGTATATTCCTGACGAACTAAGACGAAATATTTTTAATAATTTGCATAATTTATCCCACCCAGGTGTTCGTGCTTCACGGAAGTTAATTTCTTCTTGGTATTTTTGGCCATCTTTGAATATCGACGTTGGTTTTTGGTCTAAAACATGCCTGGCATGTCAACGATCTAAAATCGACGGGCCACAAATCTTTTCAACGCAGCCAAAAAAGATTCGGTACTAAGACTACTCACTACTTCTAAGTGGACGGCTTTTATGCCAAGACAAATGAAAACTGCTACATATGCCTTCATTACCGACGCATTTCTGTGTGACGAGGTTTTAATATATATAGGGCCCAAATAATCAACGCCAGTGTTTAAAAATAGTCTGTTTTTAGTAAACCTATCAATTGGTAGATCAGCCATTTTTTGTTTATTATGATTACTGCGAAATCGTATGCAGGTAACACATGTGTTTATATACCTTTTGATGGAATATCTGGGACCTATAATCCAATATTGTTGGCGCAGTAAATTCCATGTCAATGTATTGCCTGCATGTAAATTGAGAATATGTATTTCTTGAATTGTTAGTTTGTTGACAATATGATCCTTTGGTAAAATAATCGGATACTTGGCAGCATAGCTTAGTTTCGAATTTTTTAATCTTCCACCTACTCGAAGCATTCCATTGGAATCAATTAATGGATCTAATGATGAAAGTATATTATTTCCAGCCAACAGTTCTCCCCTTTTAAGAGTTGCGAGTTCCATCTTGAAGTTGGTTTGTTGAATCGTCCGTATTAAATACATTTCAGCTGAAATGTACTCCCGAAATGATGATATCTTTATTTTGTATTACTTACCTTGTGATTTAGGCAATTTGCAAAATCTCAAGACGTATCCCATTATCTTCTTGATTTTAAACCAAGATAAAAACTTATTCATTAGTTGGCACACAATATTTGTACTATCCGTTTCCAGTAAGACCATTACTCCATTCCTTTTAGTTACAACATTTACTTCAACAGGCTGCGGCCCCTTTATAATTTTTTTCATCCAAGATAACACAAACTAACATATATCTAATTCTTTATAATAAATCAAATAAATTAAATATTAAAATTCAATCAGATAACATTCAAATTAAAAAAGATTCAATTTTCTTATCTCTTCCCGTTAGAAAAACTAATTCTTAAAAGAAAAGTAAAACAAAATTAAATTTTTTCACGAAAGACTATGAAATAAAAAGTTTTCAGATTCCTAAATTTTATTTCGTTTATTTTCGTTTTCAATTGATTGAAAAATTGATTGAAGGTCTGTAGCCTGCTTTAAATCTTCGAGTAAATTTTCTATAAATTGTTAATGGAAATAGAAACTGTTTGGGGAAAGCTATATTTTAATTTATTTAAGTAAATTTAATCGAGGAAGATTAGCATCAAAATCCGTAAAACTTCTAAGTCCTCAGGGACAGCTCCGATTTTGATGATTTTTTTTTTAAAATGTGTGTTTTTATATATTATTTGAAATCAGAAACATTACAATGTGCGCAATTAAATATTTATGTTGTTTAAACAATATAAACAAAATGTATGAACAAATTATTTTTTTAACAAAATTTATGCAATAAAAGAATTGTTATGTTCAAATTTATAGAAAATTTCATTTAATAATAACATAAAAATATGGTATTATAAGAGTAGCTATGTACATACTATGTCTAACTTCTGTATATACATTTGTCATTAATATAGAGACTTTGCTGAGTTTTACAAACAGACAAGTTTTCCGCTCCGAATTCTTTGAACCTTGTCCGATCAACATGAAATTTGGTGAGTAGTTTAGGAATGGCTCAAGGAACGAAAGTGGCATAGCGCTGATGTGTCCTTATATCCTGGGGTGGATTCCACCCCTACTCGAGGGCGGAACATTTTTCACTCAAAGTAACCCCAAAAATAGAAAAGGACACATTTGAAGTATAGAATGTTATATAAGGTTTTTTCGATAGATCGATATTTTTCGAGTTATTTGCGATTGTTCGTTGAAAAACGAACTTATATTGTTCGTTGAAAAACGCATGGTTTTTGATAGTTTTTCGAAAATAACTCTTAAACTTAGCGTTCTCTCAAAAATTTGGTAATCAA
This sequence comes from Diogma glabrata, assembly GCA_963693315.1. NCBI lineage: Eukaryota > Metazoa > Arthropoda > Insecta > Diptera > Cylindrotomidae > Diogma > Diogma glabrata. The sequence continues at coordinate 113,850 of CAVNZG010000387.1, read as the reverse complement.
CCAAAATGAAACTTAAAAAAACCAAGAGATTGTTGTTTTTATTAGGGTTGTAGGTCCAAAATGAAGCAAGTTATGGTTCAATGACGAGACATTTTTTAACGACTTGGTTCGAAGAATTCAACGTTAAATAACGGAAAAGTAATGCATTTTTCGGACAAAACTGTCATACTTTTTTGTAACGATTGGAAAGACGTTTAAAATGGGCACTAGTTCAAGTCGTTTGCATTAAAAAAACCAAGCTATGATGCGGGCATCTTGAATTCAAAATAGAAACTCAGCGTTAAAATTTCGGTGATTCCTAATAGAATTTATACCTATGGTCAGTATGGCAGTAAAGCCATAGCCCCTTTACAACTAGCTGTATTTTAGTGTTACCTATGTGATCCAGAAGTTTTGCTAGATTAGAATACGAATTTCCGAAAAAAGTTTGATAATAATGAAAAATGAATTTTCAAATTTCCTAAGAAAGTACCTTCTCTTCAAAATAACTCTAAAACTAACAAATATACGTAAAAAAATTCTCCAGACAAAAACGTAGGTTTTTTCTTAACCAAACATTGGTTTTATTTTATTTTCTGTGGGATAAAAAATACCAAAGATATAACTGTTTTAAGTTTGCATTATAGTGCACGGATCACTCCTTTCGAGTCGTTCAACCCTTAACAATTTGAAGGTGAAGGTTTTAGGCGTGTTGGAATATATATCAGTTTATACCTTTAAAAGAACGTATAAATCGAATTTTTAATGGAAGTTGTAACTTTAAAATTGAGAGAGTTATGGTACTATGAATCATACATGTTCAACTCATATAATTTAAATTATATGAAAATAGGACTTTATTTTTTTTTTGTGAGATTATGGAAATGCTTATTCATTATATGGGGACTTCTCTGCCCTTTAATCATCGAATTAAAATTATCGAATTTCCTGAATTTATAGTTTACAGTTTCTGAATTTAGAATTATATATTTTCATATTTAAATGTAAAATAAATACAAAATAATTTATAATTGTTTACAATTTTTTTCTTACAATATGCGTATAATTTGAAGCTTTTAAAAATTAAAAAAGAAAACAAAACAAATTTTTTAAATTATACTATTTAAAAGTTAAAAAATACCGTGACAAAATTTTTTCTCTCCATAAATTATGTTTTTATTATTTAAACAATATAAATATTTAATTGCACACATTGTAATGTTTTTGATTTCAAATAATATATAAAAACACACATTTTAAAAAAAAATCATCAAAATCGGAGCTGTCCCTGAGGACTTAGAAGTTAAAACCTAATTTTCCTCGACTAATTTGAATTAAACTTCTTTTTGCCTGAATTAATAATTTGTATGTGCTAATAACTTTAATATCGTAGTAGCATTCAAATTAAAATACACTTCTCGTAAAATGTAAATATATGTTGCATATATGTAAGTATACCAACGCCCCCCAGCCCAACTTTTTTAATATTAATTTTTAATTTTGCTTGTTTTAATTTCAGCTTGTTTCAAACTTCTGTAGTGAATAACATAATTTTGTTTATCATATAGAGTAGCCGCTAATTTAATTTCTTTTGAGTTTGGACTACTTTTGTGTTCTGGACAAACGGTAGGTCTTGATGTATATCATGTATATTTACGAATTACTCAATAAAAGTAAATAACAAGCATCAAAATAAAAATAAGTTGGAATCAGCAGAAGTTGTTAAATGTTACACATTTTTTGTAAGTATTTAGGTATATATTTCTATTCCTCAACTATTTCAATATCTAAAATTTTTTCGCATTTTAAAATTCTTCATTTTCTAATAATCTAATAATTCATGTGCGTGCAAGTTAAGAGTTTGCATTCGTAAACCTCAAAACCCAAATACTTTTCTAAACACTAAGATTTTTTTCACTTAATTCTAAATCTTAAATTATCATTACTTTAAATTGGCATTACTCAAAAAAAAATTTAGAAAATGTGAAAAGATTTTATTATTCAATTTTTTTATTAAAAATTACCCCCCCAAAAAATACACAAGAAAATAAGCTGAATTAACTTTATATAAAAAGATTGAAAAAAACATTGAATTAACTTTGTATAAAAATTTCTATGAAATTAAACCCAAAACACGTTGCCAATTTTTAGCGATGGAGATCCGCCGCTGAAATTGAAACTTGTGTTAGAGAAAGTCAGCTGGTTGGAGGCTTTCTCTATTGTCGATGTCGTTGTTAAATCCCAAATGGGGGGCAGCGAGGGAGTCCAATCATCTTTCGACCCTGAGATCCGCACCCCGTTTCATTTGACGGTGAGCTTCCACAATGACCTAGAGATGGTTTGAACCCTTTAATTTTAATTTATTTTGAAAATTTTCAAAAAATTTTACCAAAAAATGTTCATGTTTTGTGAAGAAATGAAATGAATAGTTAAATATAATTTTTTAACGTTTATTCATATATTATTTTTTTGCATTGATATTTATATTTATTATGTTTCTAAAATTATTTATTTTTCAATACATACTTAGTTGATTTTTTATTAAAAGAGAATTATTCAGGTTTTGTTTATTAAAACAAATGTTTCAAATTCAATATATGTTATAATGTTTTTGACTATTTGGATCAAAACTTTTGTTTTGATTTAATTAATTTTTAATTACCAAGCAAGCTGCTTATAAGTTTTGTGCATAATATTATGGTCGTGCAATTTTTTACTTTTTAAAGTGTTTTTTCCGTTTTATTTCACTATTTTTTTCATGATAATTCACTCAATATTTTAGGCATCTCGTTATTTTGGCTCGGTAGGATCGAACTATTAAATTTTATTAAATTTAAGCAAACAGAAAACTTTTCGGACCCGAGCTCTTTTTCACTTTTCTCGACTAGGATAAAAAACCATAAAATGGTGTATGTTAGTCAGCATTCGAATTAGAAAACTCTTACTCCAAACAAATTGTGTGATTGTTAAGATGCACAGTTGCGATGAACGGAACAATGTAAATTGTGGCGATCGACCGAACGATGGAAATGGTGAATGCGCCTTTAATTAAATCCAGTTCACCATCTTGATTTTCATGTACTTTTCTTGTGGTTTTGGCATGTCACAAGCCACATGTCACACATAATTTTGTCTTTTGTTTTTATGATTAATTTAATTGTTTTATTTATCTATCTGCAATGAATCAAATATATGAAATAAAATTTAAAAAAAATAACGCCATGTTTTATTTATTAAATAGAGGGTCCATATATGTATGGTATATTTCATTGATTTGCCTGTTGACAAATTTATTTCATAACTCATGAATCTAATCAACTTTTTATAAAAACGATATGTCATTTAGCGTAGAAGAAAAGAGTGAACTTCCAATAAAAAAGCAAATAAAAGCTGAATGCGTTAGAAATGCTGGAAATGGAACATTACAAATAGTTGATTAGTTAAAGGAGGTTTTAACCGTTTTATCAACACATGCGCTATGGCTGCAGCACAATTTAATGCAATTACCAGACAATTCCCAGATCTACGAATAGCTGCTGTAGAGTCTCTAAAATATAATTCTTTGAATCCTGAATTTGTAATTGTTGGCTTATCAACGATAATGTCATTTCATCAAGGTCGTCCTGTCATTAAATTTAATTACACCGCATTAACGCAACTCAATTGGATTCAGTATCACAGTATCAACTAAACTATGGGAATCAATCATCCATAGAACCACTTATATTTGGGGACATTTGTCATAAAGCACTGGGTTTACTTCCCTTGGGAATGTTTTCTAAAAATTCAGTTTTTACGTTTTGATACTTAAAACATTTGATTTCATTCTATAAGTCTTTTAATATTTCTGAAAAATTATAAGAGGCTTCGTTTGATAGATAAATAAACTTAATAATAATTTTTCAGAGCTCCATGATATCGAAAAACTTTACATGTTGATCTTTTTGTGTCTTTATGGTACAATGATACATACAATTTGATAAAACTCAAATTGAAAATGCCTTTTGGATTTTCAATTAAGATATATAATTTTAATTTTATTGAATAAGTTATGAAAATATCGAATGCTATTTTTGATTCAATATATGTTATAATGTTGTTATCTTGATAACAACATTATGGTTTCTGATCCCTACCGCTTCGTATTTGTTATAAAAATTGACTTGATGAGATGTAATAGAAAGTAAAAACAAAGTAAAGTTGAAATTTTTATTGGTTAATATTTATTGGTTCTTGTTATTAACAATGTACATTTTTGATTTTTTTAAGATTAAGAATATACGTAAATGAGCTAAGAAAATTTAAACGATTTATTTGTACGAACATATATTTTCCATATCAGCTCCACTGATTTTTGCTTGACTTATAGTCATTCACCTACAACATATTTTATCCAAACTAACAGTTTGAAAGGCTTCTACAGAAAGCTATTTAAAATTAGATAAAGCTTTAAAAATAAACCTTACAAATGTATGATCGTTTTACTCAGTTTTTATTATACATATATCAAAATGTATTGATTGTTACACTTTTTTTATAATTCTATGTTCTGTTACATTACAATCCTTACAGATTTAATTATCTCATAACACTTCTGCAGTTTCAATACCATAATATTTCAAACAATAATCATGGATGAAATGATATGAAAAGTACCAAGCGTTTTTTATTAAATCAAGAGTCAAATGTCTATGATATTTTCATTCAAACCATAAATCAAAATACATATCTTTACAAATTACAAATACATATCCTTTATTTGTAAATTTAAAAAACTTCATTCATTAATTATTTCTTAAACCTAAAACAAAATATACTACAATAAATGCATAAATATTTCCATTCATATTTCACAAGTATTTAAAATAATTTTTCTATTTATTACTACCACACTCATATTCCAAATGTGCGATAGATAAAACAAAAATATGTAAGTACTATCGATTCATCATAGAGTCCTTTTTTTGTATTGTAAAAATATAATAATAGTAGTTTAATCAATGAGTGAATAATGAAGTAGTTTATTCTCAAGCAAAAGTTTAAAATTTGAGCGAGGCACGAGCGAGAATTTTAATTTGTGAGAGAATAAAATTCATTATTCACGAATCGATTACAATACTTTATTCTCTGACAAAGATTTTATTATAAAAAAGAATTGTGTATTATAAAAAATAAAAACATTTCTTAATAAAAAAACCCTGATGATAAAAAATTCCCTTCTCATACAATCAACCAAGTTCAACTAAACGAAATAAGAGAATTTATTAAAATTTGATTTTTGAACAAAACTTATCAAAGCAATTGTGATTATAATTTCAAAATAATTTTAATGAAATCAAAACAATTTGACCAATTGGAATCATACCAATTGAATAAAATGTTCATTAGGCAATAGGTTAAGTTCATTAGGCTATAGGTTAGAAAACAATACAATAATACATACTATTATTATCGAAAAAACATACAAATAAAGCTGATATAATTGAATGGAAGAGAATAAATAATTCTTTATAGTTCGTCTCTGAGTTTTTTTTTGTTCAATTTATCCCGTTACGGTCTGTTTTGTTTAAAATTCAAAATTTTAACCAATTTTGGGAATTTTTATATGGAAAACTGTTATCTTGGGAACGGCATAACTTACAAACCTGGGGTAAATTTTAATGGAAAGATTTTGCCAAAACTAGGCTCCATCTCTAAAATCAATACATAGTAATGGTTCTACGATTTTTAAATGAAGATTGAATCTCAAGGTTATGAATCTTAATGTATAGTAATAGACGAAGTTATTTTCACTGGTCGTGCTCAATAACTATCGCTATTGCACAATATAATTATTACGTTACATATTATTTTGGCCCGACTAAAGTACAGTTCACCGCAATATTCAAACCGTTATCGTTCTTTGTATTAAGGACTAGAGCGCCGCCGATACGATAGGCGGTCGTATTGCTTCTAATCTTCTGATGAAATCAGTTTTATAAACAAAACACGATCGTTTAGTCCAAAAACGCCGTGGGTACGTATTTTGACAAAATTCTATCGTACTATAAGGTGCGCGGCATTACCGCTTTTAGAAGAACGATTGTGTTTTAATTATACCACACAACATAGATATTTATTATACATGCAATTACTTTCCCTCCCTCCCCCTCCAATTCACAAACTTTCTTATGACGTCACACATTAATCAATAGATAATTTGACACTTATCTTCTATTTTTTTTTACACATTTTCTCATGACATCATCTGGGGTCAAAATTTACAATTTGAGATCTTCATCAGAGGCATCAATTGGGTAGGGCTGCAGGGGGCATTGGCCCCCCCCCCCCAAGGATTTGATACTATCAATACATCGATTCAATTAAACCATCCAATCGTGGTAGAATTATACACTATAAAAATTTTAGTGCACTGTTATTTTGTAAATTCGTCTAATTTTAGAAGATTTACTTAACTAATATACCAATTTTATCACATACTGAAATATATCTGATAATATAATTATTACGTTACATATTATTTTGGCCCGACTAAAGTACAGTTCACCGCAATATTCAAACCGTTATCGTTCTTTGTATTAAGGACTAGAGCGCCGCCGATACGATAGGCGGTCGTATTGCTTCTAATCTTCTGATGAAATCAGTTTTATAAACAAAACACGATCGTTTAGTCCAAAAACGCTGTGGGTACGTATTTTGACAAAATTCTATCGTACTATAAGGTGCGCGGCATTACCGCTTTTAGAAGAACGATTGTGTTTTGTTTATAAGATATTCGTGTCTGAGCCAGAGGAAACAAAATATTTCATTAGTATAGGGCTACTCGGACCTCGAGAGTTCATAGTGCAGTATTTAACATTTCAATTCAATTGTTATTGGCCATTGGTGATTTATATAAACTTAAAAGTAAGTACATGCAGGAGAACACAATCTAATTATTTTTTTTTAATAAAATGTGTTGTGCAGTAGGAATTACAATATGTGTCACAATAACACTTAAAAACCTTTTAAGACCAAGGTCCCTCAACAACATACGTTTAAAGGTGTTGATGGACGTAAATCTTCCTTTTTTTGTTTTTTTATAATTTTTGTTAAAGAATGGATAACTAAACAAAACATCCTATCACAGACAAAATATAACATACGCCAATATTTTATGATAGAATAAAGAAAATAAAAGTAAATTAAAGAGTAAATGACAATTTACAATTTAATTTGACAAAAATTTGCTGAAACAAAACAAAAATGTAGTTGCCAAAAATCCAGCCGGCTTTCCTTGATCCTGTGACGCACCATCTTTCTTAATGATTAAAGCCCACACATAGTTTTATGAAGGCTCGTTTCTTCAAGGAAGCAATAGCGTCTCATGGTCAAGGATTATTTCACAGCTAAGATTGAGGGTGCTACCGTTGACTGAATACAGTTCATCCGCCACCACCCCTAAGATGTCACCTTGGCTAGTGATATCTCACTGCTATTGCCAGTGGTATGTGATATCTCACGTTAACTCGTATGTCAATAGCAGGGACTGGAGTACCCGAGGTTGTCACACCCGTAGATCATAAATAAAAAAAAAATTTAAAACAATAAAAACTGATCCCCCCCATGTCCCACTTATTTTGAGAGCTCTGACTGTTTGGCCCTGTTTTTTATCTATATCATATTGTACAAACTTTACAAGACTTTTTTAAAAACAATAAATTAAAAACAATTCCAAATGTAAAATCCTATAACATATCTAAAGTTTTCTTGATAGTTGTGCTAATTTTTATAAAATGAATGAAAATAATTACGGGAGTAATTTAAATTGTTTGTGTTATTTCCAGTGATTTTATAATAGTGAATGTTTTATAATGGACAAGCAATATTTTCTAACGCCACGAACAAATACATAAGTTATGTAAATATTTTCAAAGTATGTTATGAAAACTTGCTGACAAATTCTTTTCGCTATATGGACTATAATTTTTAATTCAAAAAATAGCAAAAATTATATATTTGGTTGGTTATAATAAAATCTAAAACGTATCCTAAACGTCAATCTTTGTTCATTTTTTTATACAGTCATAGGGAAGGAGAAACTATTATTTTTTTGTGGTAGGTTTTTCTTATAGATTTAAAAGAAGCTCGCAATAATTGTACAATTTTGAATCAAATGAAAAATTTACGCACGTTTATGGGTAATAAACTGACCAGACGTCCCACGCTGCGTGGAAATGTCCCACATTTCGTTGCGTTGTCGCACGGACGGAGAAATTTGTCCCACGAAGCGTCCGACGAAACAAATATTTCCACCACATTTGCCCGCATTATCGAAATAATCAAAAAACCTTATATCTACCTACGTACAGTTTGCGCAATATCTTAGTCAAAGCAATGGCTTCACAGTTTTTTCTTGCAGTTTGTATAATGTTATGTATATGTTGATTTAACTATATTGAGAAAATAAACCAGTGCAATATTTTTTTTACTAAATAGTGTTTTAACTATAATTTTCTTAGAAATACTAAACTCAGTTTTTTTCACTTCAATAATTTACATTTTATTTTGCAAATATCTTTTGATGTCTAACACATCTACCTCAGCGAAAATGTTTCTTTATTTATAGAAACATCTCCCCGTTGTATATACGAGAGATCGAAAGTATATTATGAAAAGTAAAATACAAAATATTTTACTTAAAAATACGCAGTTTTCCGTATAAATTCATACACATTTAAATTTTCAAACCAGAGTTTGCAATTTTACTTTATTCGAGCCATCATTTCAATCCTTTGAAATATTATTCAAAAATTAAAATGTTCATAATTTGAATATCGTTCTTACTCGTAAGAGTAAACTTTTTGTTTTTTCGATTTTACTCCTTTGGAGCAGATTACATTTTCCTGTTCTTTTATTCGATTTGCAAAAGAACAAAAATAGTCCCCTACGTCATCCTTTATATTCATTTTTCTAACAATACATGAATAATTGAACGAATCATTCGAAGCATTTTACGTTGGAAAGCATCAAATTTGAAGCAAAAATAAAAGTTTTGAGTATTTGAAAGAAAATATTTATTTCAATTTAGTAGCAAGAATGATATTATATTATTTTCACTCCTGTATGTGGGAGTGTTATATTTTTTTTAAGCTACGCACTCTGAAAGAACAAAGTAAAGGAGTGATATAGTAGCGTTTCAAACTCTGTTTAAAACACACTTTAACTAAGTAGCTCAAAAGTAAAATTATTATTTTCTAATATATAATTTTTTTTCTCAATACAAACAATCCTTTTTCTTAAACAGTGAACAGTAAACAGTACTTAAACAGTAAACAGCATAAAAACTTGATAAATGGTATAGATTTTCAAAAGATAAGAAATTGTTTCAATTGCTTTGCAGCCTTTACTTGTGTAACAAAAGTTTTAAGCTACTATAAAAGGTAAATTTATACTAATTTTTAAAATTATATTTAAAAAGTTCTCTTGCAAATCAAGACGGTTAGAAAACGTTTACGTAAATTCTCATACGATATTGAATTGGACTATCCTTTTATAACAAAATAAAAATATAACGACGCAAAAGTTTATTGTATTACCAGTCGGAGTAAATTTGCAAATTAACAATAGAGATTATGATATTAAAAGACATATAGATACAGATAAACATAAAAAAGCGTTGCTATAAGCCGCCAACTCCAGTAGCTTGAACAAGTTTTGTTGTTATTTTGTTTTCTTGTTGTTATTTAACATTGACAAAAAGTTTGTTGCAATTTGCGCTGATAACACGAACACCAATTTTATTGGTGTGACGTCAAGGGGTGAAAATTAAAAAGCAAGCTAAACGCGAATTTGAACCAGAATATATTGAGTATTGGATTCGCAACCCATATTCTAAATAATGCAATAAGAAGTGCTGCTGATGCTGCTGAAAATTTGGATATTTTACTGTCTTTACTGGTTTAAGTTGAAGGAGTTCTGCGGCAAAAGTAATGTCAAACATAACCAACTTATTGGATACAGTGAAACTCGCTGGCTGGCGGTAATGCTAGCACTAGAAAAAATTTAGAAAATGTACGAACCACTGCAAGCACATTTCCTAACGGTTGAAAAATGTCCAATTAAAACAAAAGAATTTTATGAAGAATTAAATAGTAAACAAATAGTAAAGGAAAGTATTAAATAGTAAATTTATGCACAATCTAGTTAGCACGTTTTCACCGTCCCATTTTCTCGCAATATAAATTCTAATTAGTTAGTATTTGGAAGAATGTTTGCATTTTGTCCCACATTTTAACGATTTGGCTCTGGTCAGTTTAGGGTAGACATAACTCTTTCTCTCTGAGACAAATAAAGGAAAACAAACAAAAAAACGATTCGACATAAGAGGAGTCACGTAGGGATTGCAATCCCGTGGTGTTTTATGAATCCTGGGACTACGTGACTCATAAATATTAAACCCCGGGATGCCCGGGATCGTATAGAAAAACCATCCTTTTTTTTATGCTGCACGATCCCCTGTCGTTTACAAATTCACTCTCTGAACAGTTACAAAGCAAAGATATAATAATTTCTAGCACAAGCGCTTTAATTAAAACTACTTTCTTGATGCTTAAACAATGCAGAGATGATACTAAATTTAAAATTATTTTTAACAAATGAAGGGATTTTGCAGAACTTTGCGGCATTCGCTTCAACGAAACAACATCAGAAGACAAAGATCTGGCAGAGTAACCAAGGTAGCTCAAAAGCATTTTATTTTTATGTCTAAGTCCATGCATTTAAATGCTTTTAAATATATGTGTGTGTAAAAATGTGTATGTTATGTTTTACGAAAAAAATCTTTTTATGTCATTTATATTCTCGCCCCCCCTAAGATTTTGGTGAAATGACGCCACTGATCTTCATATAACAAATAACACACGATTTTGTGCGGAACCCCCATCTGGGGCCAAAAATTGACGATTTGGGACCTTCATAAGAGATAACCCGCGATTTAGTGCCAAAGCCGGCATAGCTTACCTACTGCAAACAATGTGTTGTCCGTTTTCAAGATGTACTGCTACTGCACTACTCATTTTTTAGATATAAAAGAATTTTCCAATGCTGATTATATATATTCCTGTCTATAAATACTCTGCGAGTAAGCATATTTAACTCCATAAAAAATATAATATATTATAAAAATATATTTGATTTGTATCTAATGTTTTTATAAACTATAGAAATGATTGTGATAGAGTCGTACATTTTGAATTATTTAAAAATGCAGCCATAATTTAATTTTTTGATCCAGTTTTATATTTTACCTATTTTACCAATTTTACCCAATCTTTCTCTTAATTTTACGGTAAAATTACCATAAAAATATTTTACCGGTAAATTTACATCTGTAGCCACGATATGTTTTTACTGACTTCTTCGAGTTCTAGAAAGAACAGGTCTTTAATATCATCTGCTCTGTCTTCAGTAGGTGCATGAACATTGATGATCGTTACTCATTGTGCATATTCGCATATTAATTGGGCAAAAGTCGATAATATGTTGATTCACGCGACGATGTATAAGAAAGCCAACTCCAAATTCTCCTTCTGTTGATGACCGCAATAGTAGAGAGTGTATCCTTTGGCTGTTTCATGGATTCCACTACCTGACTATCTTAGTTCTTGTAATTCCACTATATCTAGTGTGTAGCTACCGCCTTGGTTTGTAAGTCTTAGTAGATCTCCTGGTCTTCTAAGGTTTATCACGCTCCAGGTTCTTATTTTTAAATCCTAGTTCGGGTACTCTTTCCGAGGGCGTTCTTGTGATGAGTCCGAGATAATCCAAGGCCAGTGTACTGAATTCATAACCAATAATTTTTTACGGAAATGGGGTGTTAACCCATCGCCCAACCAAAATTTTTGTGAATCTTAAGGTCACCAGAAACAACATATTTACACGTTTATAGAGCGAGCCGCTTGATCCAAGACAGACACCCGCTCCAAGCCACCCTAAAATGGCGAACAGTCGCTTTTTACACGTGTATATAGCGAGCCGCTTGATTCAAGAAAGACGCCTGCTTCAAGCGTTCCCTAACATCGAGAACAGACGCTTGAGTTACATTGGTTTTATGGCGCCAATGACTCGCCATGGTACAGTATATTGAGTATAAGCAGTATTTACCCTGCCCCTCTCATCTACACCAGTATAAGTCTGTTAGCGTTACCCAGGTAGCATGATAAATTAGAAATATGGCTACCGCATTCTATCTCTCAAAATTATTCCGAGCGTTTATACCACAGATAGAACACTGAAAAAAATTTACTAAACCCCAATAAAATTATTCGTTGTTTTATTAAACAGTAATTAATAGGCTACTTTTCATTGGATCTATAAACAATTTATCATTTGTTATTCGAAATCATTCGTAATATTAACAAATCACTTATCGAACCAACGATGTTGTTTATTGAGCCAACGAAAGGTGTTCAATAATCATATATAGTAACACGAGTCGTCAAATAGTAGTCGATTATTTTTTATAATCATTATTACTAATGTCATTTGAGGTCCCGAGTGCGTGTAGCGCACGAGGGAAATTTTTAACCTCAAATGGCATGAGTGGTAATGTTGAAAAATAATCGATTAATAATTTGATGACGAGTTGTATTTAGCAAACAATTTAACGAACAGAAATAGTAACATTATTTCATACAACATAATCCTTTGTTGTCAACAAAATTAAATATTATTTCATCTTAGTTGGCGCATAAATGTTATAAATTTGTAATTTATTTTTGACAAATAAATATATAGACGAGGAAATAAAGCACTAAGCCTAAGCAAATTGGCAGAGTAAGATAGATCGAAATGCGGTTTTTTGCATTCGATTCAGGAAGCCGTAAGGAAAGTTTGTGAACAAAGCCACTTTTCGGCAAAAAACCTCTAGAGCACCTAGGGGGCAATGCGGGTTATATACACCTCATCTCCTTGAACTTTCCATAAATTCAGGTCGAAATTGATCAAAGCCCGTTACTTGGGGGTTTTTGGGGTCGCTGAACAGGAATATGATGTCGGCAATGACCCTCGGAGTACCAAGGGCCCAAGGCGGGTATGTCTAACTCATCTTCTGGAACTTTATATTAACTCAGCTAGAAATCGATCGAAGCTCGTTACTGGGGGGGGGGGCCGCTGAACACGAATATGATGTCTGCAATAACCTTCAAAGTACCTAGGGGCCAGAGCGGGTTATATACACCTCATCTCCTGGAACTTTTCATAAATACAGCTCGAAATTGATCGACGCTCGTTAATCGGGGGTTTTTGGGGTCGCGCTGAAGACGAATATGATGTCGGCGATGACCCTCGGAGTACCTAGGGTCCAGGGCGGGTATGTCTAGCTCATCACCCGGAACTTTCCATTAACAAAAAAAAATAATATAATTAAAAATAAAATATTCGATTTAATAAAATAATCGAGTTAACTATGGAAATTTTCAGGATATGTGTTAAATATACCCGCCCTGCGACCCAGGTAATCCGAGGGTCATCGCCGACATGATATTCGTGTTCAGCGACCCCAAAAATCGCCGAGTAACGAGCATCGATCAATTTCGAGCTGTATTTATGAAAAGTTCCAGGAGATGAAGTGTATATAGCCCTGTGGGACTTTGATTTTATAATTACATCCCACAAATAAACAACGCTCCCTATCCAATTAAATTAGTAAACTGCCAATAAAATTTTGGAAATTGTTTTAGAGAGAATATAAAGAAAAGAAATCTCATCATTATTGTTGCAACCTTTCAACAATTTACGTAAATAAAATAATTGTTACACATTAGTTGTTATATTTTGATAAAGTTTATAAATTTAGTTATTTGTGGAAACATTTGCCTTTTATAAATATTTCCTTATTTATAATAAATAAATCGTGTAAATTTAAATAAAGTGTTTCTAAATTTAATACGAGTGTGGAATCAAGAATATTAAATTATATTGTATATTCTCATATATATACACTTAAATACAAGTGAAGAGGATACAGCCTTGGCTCTCACCGTTGCAGCCGCTAAACAACGGATACGAGTAGATCCAGCTTCTACAGCCCGCCCTGGCCCCTAGGTACTCCGAAGGTCATCGCATACATCATATTTGTGTTCAGCGGCCTCAACTCCGCCCCCCCCCCTCCAGTAACGAGCTTCGATCAATTTCTAGCTGAGTTAATGTAAAGTTCCAGGAGATGAATTAGACATACCCGCCCTGGGCCCTTGGTACTCCGAGGGTCATTGCCGACATCATATTCGTGTTCAGCGACCCCAAAACCCCCGAGTAACGGGCTTCGATCAATTTCGAGCTGATCTAATGGAAAGCTCCAGGAGATGAGTTAGACATACCCGCCTTGGGCCCTAGGTACTCCGAGGGTCATCAAAAACATTATATTTATGTTCAGCGACCCCAAAACCCCCCGAGTAACGAGCTTCGATCAATTTCGAGCTGTATTTATGGAAAGTTCCAGGAGATGAGGTGTATATAACTCGCCCTGCTCCCTAGGTAGTCCGAAGGTCATCGCAGACATAATATTTGTGTTCAGCGGCCCCAAAACCCCCAGTAACGAGCTTCGATCAATTTTCAGCTGAATTAATGTAAAGTTCCAGGAGATGAGTTAAACATACCCGCCCTGGGCCCTAGGAACTCCGAGGGTCACCGCCGACATCATATTCGTGTTCAGCGAGATGAATTAATGGAAAATTCCAGGAGATGAGGTGTATATAACCCGCCCTGGCCCCCCAAGTACTCCACAAGTTTTTTGCCGAAAAGTGGCTTTGTTCACAAACTTTTCTGACGGCTTCCTGAATCGAATGCAAAAAACCGCATCTCGGTCCATCTTACTCTGCCAATTTGCTTAGGCTTGGCCTATTTTTGTGCTTTGTATCCTCGCCTAATAAACATGCAATCATATATGACTGAAAACGGACATTTTTATTATTTGCAAATTGCATTTTTATATAATTTTGTATTATTGAATAATTTGTAGAAAAAATTTTATTTAGAAACCAAATTATAAATAAAAAAAATTATCTCATTAAGCAAAAAAAATTATCTCAATATCTCTAGTTTTAAATTAAATTATTAAGTAGGCCGAAAATAGTCACTATAATTCGCTGTTCCTTCCCACCAGAGAAAAATAATCATATATAATATCACGAGTCGTCAAACAATAGTCGATTATTTTTCATAATCATTTTTACGAATGTCATTTGAGGTCCCGAGTGCGCGTGGCGCACGAGGGAATTTTTTGACCTCAAATGGCATGAGTGGTAATGTTGAAAAATAATCGACTAATAATTTGATGACGAGTTGTATTTAGCAGACAATTTAACGAACAGAAATAGTAACATTATTTCATACAACATAATCCTTTGTTGTCAAACAAAATTAAATATTATTTCATCTTAGTAGGCGCATAAATGTTATAAATTTGTAATTTATTTTTGACAAATAAACATAAACATGCAATCATTTATGAATGAAAACGGACATTTTTACTATTTGCAAATTGCATTTTCACATAATTTTGTATGTGCATTTTTGTTTTAAATTAATGTATTAAGTAGGTGGAAAATATTCGAAAATATTTGTAATATTAAAATATCCTACCAGAAAAAAATAATCGAAACAAATCGTTTTGATTTGCTAAAAAATAGTAAATGAAGCGTTTTGATTGGAACTTATTGAAACTTTATTTAGTGAGTTGAATTCACATTAATGTTTTTTATATAACGATTTTATTGAATTTTATTTTCAGTGAATACATAATACTTTTTTGTGGTATAAACACCCATGATATCGTTAGTTTAATAGTAAAAACATATTATACTATCAAACTATCAGCGGTATAAACTTAGCATTAGCCATTGCATGATTTCATATCTGTTTAAATTTATTTTGTTTTTATTGTATTTAGTGTTTAATTTTTATTTAATGTATTCTTATATTAATTTCTAATAAATCAGCTAAAAATCAAGTATTTCTTTGTTTAGTATATATAATTAATTCAATTCAATCAAGTCAATTTTTTATATTCAGAGTGGACAGACGTGTTTTTATTTTTGCTTTTCATTTTTAATTTAATTACAAAATTATTGCTTTTCGTTTTGGCTTTATTTTAATTTTGTGCAATTGTGTTGTGTGTATATTTACATAGTGTAGAATAAAATCTGTGCTACTAAGTGTAAAGTGCTAAAAAAACATTAATTAACTTTAAACTTTCTGATAAAATACAGATAACAATAGGAAATATAGGTTAAAGAAACATCGTAGTTAAATAACATTAAAAAAAACTTGTTCATAGAATTGCCATTTATTTGTTGACCCTGTCTTTTTAATTATCGGAATAACAGAACTGTTTTACACATGAATGTCAATCTCGTTAATAATAAAAATTTTTTAGGAACAACATTATAACAGTTAAGCAGTATCGCAATCAACATATAATATATACTTTTTACCGAGTTCAAAGCGGTGTAATTCTCTGTATATAAACTTAAATACCGGGTTGTTGATTCGTTCGATTGATACTGCTGGGACTGTGTAATTGTGTAATTTTGTGTTATTTGGTTTAATAACATAACTATCATCAGTATGACAACCTGTGAGGATTGTAAAAGAGCATTTGGAGCAGGTTCTGCGATCATATGTGGCTTTTGTTTGAATAGTTTTTGCTGCCAATGTGAAGTTGTTGGCAGCGATCGTTCAGCTTTGGCAACTCTTAGAAAGCACTCATGTATCATGTGGTTTTGCAAAACTTGTTGTGCTCTGATGCAAAATTCTGTATTTAGACGAACAATACGGATAACATCCTCGGATGCTGAAGCCCTAAAAGCAGCTGAATATAATGGAGTGATGAATAACATTTGTACTGAGATTTCTGAGAATCGTAAACTCATCGAAATTTTAACGGAAAAAGTTAATAGTTTTCAGCAACAACACCAACAACTAATACAACAGCAAGCCCAGTCCCTACTCTCCGAAACTCGTGTAAATAACAGATTAAATATACCCATGTCCAATCATTTTCCACTGTTGGTTCCTAGTTGTGAGCCCATTAGCAACCAAAAAAGTAAAATTCATGTAAGTACTGTAATTGTTACTGGTGACGCCAATGAATTATTAAAAACAGTATCAATACCCCAAAAAGAATATTTGTACGCTGGCGGTTTTGATCCCACTACTATTGAGAAAAACCTTAATAACACGTAATATGGTACACTTACCTTATTATAATAATAAAACAAAAATAGACAAATATAAAAAATCAGGTACGGTGTATCGTATCCCTTGTAGTGGTTGCGATACATACTACATAGGAGAAACGTCTAAAAAACTAGAAAAAAGACTTAAACAACATGAATATGATTATAGGACAAGGAAGAATACAGATAGTAGTAGAACGGCATTGATTACGCATGTAAATAACACTGGACATATGTTTAATTATGAAGAAACGGAAATTATTGGAAATGAGAATAATAAACATAAAAGACTCTTATTAGAATCTACACAAATATTACTACATACACCCAATACATGTAACTATAAAATCGATAAAGATCGAATTAGTACGTCATACAAAAATATAATTGCTCAACATAAAAAAGTTTCTCCATTAATAACCAAAATTAATGCATCAAATAATTAACTCTCTTTTTGTTATTTTAAATTATTACCTCTCTTGGTTTTTTAAATTAAGTAGACTTATGTATTAAATTATAAGTTTGTTGATAACATCATTATGATAAGAACATCCATAGTACAATTGTTTTTAATATTTTTTAATTTCTTAAAATTTTTTAATTTATAATAGATTTTTGTGTTTTTTCAAAATATTTTAGTTTTTAAAAGTTTTTTTAAAAAAATGTTTTCATGTTAATTTTAAATAAGTTAAGATTTTTGTAAAATTGATATTCAAATTATAATGTATTTTTAAAAATATTTTTGTACAGATAATGTAACAAAACTATACTGAAGATGTGGAAAATCAACCACGAAATATATATAAACAGATGAATTAAATTTGTTTTTTATTATAAATAAAAGGACTCCATCCAAGGTTAAAAATAAACAAAGCATCGATTACCTTATTATATAAAAACTATGATGAAAATTAAAATTTATAATTAACCGACTATGATGAAAATTAAAATTTATAATTTTCGTTCTCTTTAAATGATTAGTATTAGTTTTGAATATCATAATTATATTGAAGTCATGCAAAAAGTAGTTTATACACTACACCTCAGGAGAGAGCATGTCATCTCCCGTAGTGATATGTAACCCTCAGGCTTTGTCTTCTGTCTCCAAACACACCTCGGGAGTAAAATATGCACTTATCTCCCTTGATGTATAGTCTACTATTCTATTTATTTGTTTTTTTTAATATTGATGTTCATATTTTATATTAACGAACTAGTAGTCCTCTGTTAAACGTTTGTATGAAATCAAAAGCGCTATTGTTTTCTTTTTAAGCATATAGAATATTTTTCTATGATGCATATAGAAATTCTAATTTCATCACGCTTAATTTCTTGTGAAAATGGGTTCTTTTTCAACTACAGTGTAAAAAGAATAACAAATTGTAGTTGCTATGGCTTTTCATATAATTTTACAAAGTTTTTTAAACAAAGCAACCATGAAAAAATAGAATATGAATTTTTAATGAGTTGTTGTCAAAAACTTATTTTATAATTTAAAGTAAATATCGATATAATATATACTATCATAGGCCGTGGCCCATTTCTCAAAAATGCCGATGAAATTGAAATTTTGACGTTTCTCGCTGAAATATTAGTTTTTGTTTTGCTTTATTTTCTTCCACAAAAATTAAATTACGAAAAAATAATTATTGAAAAACAAATTTTATTTGAATTTCAACACAATCTGTCAAAATTTACTCAAGTAGGATAGCAGAGTAAATTGAAATTTTTTAGTCGATTTGCAAATTCAATTTCAATTTCAATTTCATCGAGAAATGTGTCACAGCCATAGAAAAAATTGCATTTTCTACGTGAGATTAAAACGTTTTTCGTTCGTAAACATGTCTCACATGTCTCACATCAAATGTTTACTTATACGAAAAAACAATGTTTTCATCTCTTGTAGGAAAATATACTATTTTCTTTTCTTTAATGCTTTTTCATTTATTGATTAATTATTTAAATTTTGCAACAAAGAATTGTTCTTAATATTGGGTGTATCATATATTCTGTATTCTATACTCTCAACAGGATATTTTGTAAAACAAAAGAATAATTTTAGTCAATCACATTTAAGTAGTTTAAAAACAACGCATAGTACTCAAACTTTACCGATCACATCATTACTTCCGTATCAAAACATCAGGAAAGTTTCGCTCAAACATTTAAAAAATGTCCATACATATACTTATGCTTTTTTCAAAGACTAATTCCAAAAAAATGGATTAAAACTTTCGTATTTTCGTATCAAAAAAGACCACACTGAAATTGAAACGATGTTTGATAGAAGATTATACACTAAGGGAGAGAAGTGCATGTTTTTATCCCGAGGTGAGTTTGGAGCCCGAGGACAAAGCCTGAGAGCTTCATATCACTCAGGGAGATGACATGCTTTCTCTCGAGGTGTAAATACTATTTTTTGCACATTAACAATATAATTATGTAATTAAAAACTAATACTAAGCATTTAAAGAGAACGAAATTTATAATTTCTAATGTTCATCAATGTAGGCGGTGTTTATACAAATTCGTTTGAATTTATCGTAAAAAATTTCTGTTACCATGAAACTTTTGTTATTATTAATGGTTAGTTTTTTTTTATCCCCAGGGAGTAAAAGAAGCAATCCGCTACCGCAAAACAGGGAGCGTTGAATTTTATATACAAACAGAATTGAACTTTATATACAATTCGTGCAAAAATGAATTTTATAGAAGACCTGATATAATATTTTTAATTTTGAAAATTGTTTTGAATTAATTTTTGAAAATTGCTGCCCGTTTCAAGAAAATTTGTAAACGTGCAACGTCTGTCACGTGTGCCACGTCGGGCTTACAAAACCAGTTTCGGTAAATCCGGCCAAAAATGTGAATTTGACGAACCCGGCTTCGTCCCAATTTAAACCGGTTTTAAAAACAGATAAACAAAAATAGTTATTTTATCATGTAGGCCTTGTAATATTATTCAAATTTAAATTTGAAAAATTTATGATATTTGTAATCATTCCGAGTTATACTTTAACTACGATACTACTCAAAAACCTCTTCATTTAGCGTTTCGAGAAAATATTTCAAAATCACATATTCATATTTCTTTCAAAATTCCAAACATAGTGTACAAATTAAATAAAATCAAAACTTCAAACTTTTTTCAAACAAAATTCTAAAAACATTTCAATAATTTTTACATAATCAAAGATTAATACTGTTTTCAAAAATTCTAAAAATATTTCAACAATTACAACAAAATCAAAAATTTTATCTTTTACCAAAATTATAAAAATTATAATAAAATCAAAAATTTAAAATTTTTCAAAATTTTAAAAATATTCCTACAATTTTTACAAAATCAAAAATTGAAACTTCTTTCAGAATTCTAAATATATTTTATATTCTATTTTTTTTCAAAATTCTAAAAATATTCCAAAAATTAGAATAAAATCAAAAATTTAAACTTTTTCTTAATTATAATTTTTTTTTTTTTTTTTTTTTTTAAGGCGTTCATGCTCCATGTAGGAGCGTTGCCAGGCTAATCAGCTTTGAATATTTACTACGGTCATTCGCAACAGGGACATAATTACCATGGCAGCCGATTTTTTAATGTCGTTTATTACGTCAGTCTCCCATTGTAGTCGTGGTCTTTCTCACGGTCTACCACTCCCTGGGGTACTAACGTACATTTTTCTAATCATTCCCGACTGTGAATCGGCTCGTAGAACATGCCCAAACCAAGCAATCCTGTTAGAACGGATACAACCTATTATATCAGGACCCTCAAGAAGGTCTTTGATCTCAAAGTTATACCGGGTTCTATACTCTCCATCGTCTGTCTTAAGTGGACCAAAAATGTAGCGTAAGATCTTACGCTCAAATACAGATAAATGCGATTCCTCATTTTGTGTAAGGGTCCACGTTTGTGACCCATACATCACAACTGGTCTAATCAATGTCTTGTATAACATGAGATTGGTGTTAGTTGATACATACGGTGATCCAAGGAGAGGTTTAATTGAGTAGAAAGTTCGATTACCTGCAGCGATTCGAGCTTTAATATCAGTAAGTATGCTGTTGTTTGAGTCAAGCATTGATCCCAAATATTTAAAAGATTCAACTCCCTCAATTCGTTCATCGCCGCACATCAAATCTTTCTTCTCAGCCTCTCTTGAGACATTCATATGTTTGGTTTTATTGTAGTTAATTTGCAGACCAATTTTCCTAGCACCACTCTCAAGCGACTTGAAAGTCTCACTCATAACAGCTTCACTTCGGCCGAGGATGACAACATCATCAGCGTAAGCAATCATCTGTACTGAGTTTATTGACAAGATATTGTTATTAGTCGGTAGTTTCTTTTGACGGCACACATATTCCAAGGCTAAATTAAAAAGTATAGGAGAGATAGCATCAACTTGTCACCAGGAGTCGACTTTAAAAAATTTTGATATTGCGTTCTCTACTCGCACACAGCATTGAGAGTTCTGTACTGTCATTTTGCATAGTGATACCAGTTTACCAGGAATTCCCATTGACATCAGAGCAGACCATAGAGTCTCTCGTTCGAGAGAGTCGTAGGCCTGCCTGAAATCAATGAAAAGTTGGTGCAAAAGTTCAAAAATTCAAACTTTTTCCAAAATTCTAAAAATTATAATAAAATCCAAAATTTTTCAAAATTCTAAAAATATTTCAAAAATTCTTACAAAATCAAAAATTGAAACTTTTTCAGAATTCCAAAAATGTTTTAAAAACTATAACAAATTCAAAAATTTCCATGTTCAATTATATTTACGTAAGCAAAGAGCTAAATTTTTTTTCCAAAAAATTATCTAAAGAAATAAATGAAATCATTTTTTGACACACTTGACAATATTTTTTTGACAAACTTATAATGCCATAACTCTCAATAATAATAATAAAATTTCATTTCAAACAAATAATTAATTTTATTTTTCTCCAAAAAATTGGGTAAAAAATAAATAAAAATCTTTCTTTTGACACACTTGACAACATTTTTTGACAAACTTATAATTCAAGAATCTAGATTTTGGTCATACATACCAATTCAATGTTTCTACTCGTAATCACTTAAAATGAATGATTTTTAAGCAAAAAATGACATACTTGACGATTTTTTTGACACACTTCCGGTACAGTTACCGAACACATCGTCCTTTCGGCTCTTCCCATTGGAGGAAAGGCCTGCTTTACGAATAATTTTTGAATCGTAAAAGTGCATTTTACGGTTTACTCGTACAAAAAGCTAATTTCAGACTTCCAATCCTCAAAATACTTATTTACACCTATAAATAAGCCTGTTTTCAACAGCTTACTTAGTACTTAAATATAAATTCAATGAGGATGCATTGCCTCCTCTATAAATTCGCCACTGAAAGCATATCAGTATGTTAATAAACCAAAATATGGTAACATTTATTGTGGTCAGTAGAATACTCTATCTTTATTATGCATCTTTTCATTATTGCATTTTGCTATAATTAAAGACAATGACCAGCAATGACAATTTAAAAAAAATGACCTGCATTTATTTTAAAGAAGTTAGGGTTTGGAAAATTGAGATGAGCGCAATCTGTACGTAAAGCATGAACGACGATTGGTTCATAAATTTTTGTCACATGTTAATAGCAATTTTTAATTTTCTTTGTGGTTCCAATTTTATTCTAAAAGATTTATTTTCTATGAACCATTCTGACTTTTTGCATCCCCACCTAATATTATCTACGCTTCATTTAATTGACTAAAAACCACAATATTAAAAATCAGATAATAATATTCATTTTAATAATTTTGTATCAACAGATTTGTTGTTCGATTTGTGTTGCTTTAATCAAAATAATTAAATTTGAATTATGAATATAACTGAGTTCGCAACCGAAAGCCATCATCCTGGAAATTTTGGAATTATGGATTACATTATATTTATAGTAACGTTGACCATTTCATCATTAATTGGAATTTATTTTGGGTTCTTTGACAAAAAATCATCTAAATCCACTAATGATTACTTACTGGGTGGTAGGCGAATGCAGGTCTTACCAATTGCTTTATCGTTAATAGCTAGGTAAATGTTTTATTTTTGAAAACAACAATTAAAACCTAGAAGTTTTTCTGATTCTTAATTATTTAATTACAGTCAGCTATCAGCAACTACGATTCTTGCATCTCCGGTTGAGATGTATACATTTGGAACACAATACTCTATTGTTGGTCCAAATTTTATTCTTTCAGTTTTATTCCTCAATTACATTATTTTTCCTCTTTATTATCAAAATAATATCACAAACTGTTATAAGGTAAGCAAAATTCGTTAATGATACAAGTATTATTGAAAACAGTACAAGCCGATTGTAAAAACTTCAAAGAACAAAATTAGTGAAAACTTTAGTTTACTGTGCATCATAGTGAAACTGAAACTGACTAACAATAGAAAAAATGAGAGAGGTTCTAATATAAAAAGTGTTGGTGTTTTTTCTAATTTCGTATTTTTAAATAGTTTAATTAAAACAAAACTAATAAAAGTATTAATAATAAACTGGAAGCGATTCAAAATGATGCTTTATACTCGTTTGACTTGCTTTAATGACTTAATCAATAATTCAAGAACCGTCAAAGCAGAACAATTATGAGATTATAATATGTCAAACAAATTCAAATTAATAAATCGGTGCCTAAAACTAAACCAACCAGATGACAAACCGCATATTTGTTCTTGAAAAAATAATTTATTGATAAACGACAAATTTGTGCTTTGGTATCTTTAGAAAAAAGAGTCAAGACAATGAAACTTCTATAAAAAATTAATATTTATTCAAAATATAAATTAATAATAGTACATTATGATGCTAGGACGTAAAGCTAAAGATTTTGGACGGATGTGGAGTTTGCAAATCGAGGCGCTAGCCGAGATTTGCACCCACATTAAGTCCAAAATAGCTTACGTCCGTGCATCATATACTATTTTTTATTCGCCGCAAGCAAAATATTGTTGAAAGTTGTTTATTCTAAATTAAAAGTTGTTTATTCTAAATTAAAATAATAAAATATGGAGGGGCTGAAATCTCACAGCTCTGAGATATCAAGACTTCGGTCTGGGTTAAGGATTTGTATATAGTTTTCGGCAAAATACTTTTATGAGGACATGGTTTTTATTTTTGGGCAGCGATGTATATCAAACATAACTCTTTGTTAAAGTACAAGTATTTTTTATCTCTGTTTAAAAAGTTATTACAAAACTAACACGAAACATCAATACGTTGCCGGAAAATTATAATCAAAATTCCAAAAATCTTGTTAAATTAAATAAAATCAAACTTTTTCAAAATTCCAAAAATATTCCAAAAATTAAAATAAAATCAAATATTTAAATATTTTCTAAATTCCAATAATATTTCAAAAATTCTTAAAAATTCAAACTTTTTCCATAATTCTAAAAATATTGCAAAAATTATTGCAAAATCAAAAATTTAAAATTTTTTCAAAATTCCAAAAATTATAATAATATCAAAAATTAAAAATTTTTCAATATTCTAAAAATATTTCAAAAATTTTTACAAAATCAAAAATTAAAACTTTTGCCGAAATTCTAAAAATATTGCAAAAATTATTACAAAATCAAAAATACAAACTTTTTCAAAATTCCAAAAATACTTCAAAAACTATAACAAATTCAAAAATTTCCATGTCCAATTTCATTTTAAATTACATTTACGTCATAAAAACGAATCATTTTTTTTCCCAAAAAATTGGCTAAAAATTAAATGAAATCATTTTTTGACACACTTGAATTTATTTTTTGACAAACTTATAATGCCATAATTCTCTATAATAGTAATAGAATATCATGTCATACGTACTATTAATTTAATTTTATTCTAAAAAACTAGGGTAAAAAATAAATAAAAACCTTTCTTTTGACACACTTGACAACATTTTTTGACAAACTTATAATGCCATAATTCTCAATAATAATAATAAAATTTCATTTCAAACAAACAATTTTATTTTTTTCCAAAAAATTAGGTAAAAAACTAAATAAAAATCTTTTGACACACTTGACAACATTTTTTTGACAAACTTATAATGCCATAATTCTCAATAATAATAATAAAATTTCATTTCAAAAAAACAATTTTATTTTTTCCAAAAAATTGGGTAAAAAAATAAATAAAAATCTTTCTTTTGACACACTTGACAACATTTTTTTGACAAACTTATAATGCAATAATCTAGTTTTTGATCTCACATACCAATCCCTGCCATCAAGATTTCTCCAAATTTAATGTTCCTACTCGTAATCACTTAAAATGAACGTTTTTAAGCCAAAAATATGAAAATTTGCTATTTTTGACCCACATAATGATTTTTTTGACTTACTTCCGGTACGGTTATCGAACACAGCGTCCTTTCAGACCTGTTCCTTGTGAATACAAAATTTTTAGAAAAAAAATTTAGAAAAAAATAGGTAATGACGGCAAAAATAGGTAATGACGGCGGCCGGCGACCGGCCGGCCTACAGACAGACACACATTTTTTTTTGGCTTTTTTAGAATCAATAGGTCCTAAAACGTCGAGAAATGCAAAAAAAAGTGGGGGTAAGAATTTCACTTTGAGCTCATGAATGTAATACTTAGGTCTTTCAGGCCGAAGTAATTTGAATTTATAGGAATTCAACGGAAATTTGAAATCTATATTTAAAATTTTTGAGTTTACTAGCAAATACCATTTAATGCCCGTTACAAAGCATGTCTGAGTAAGTGTGTAATACTCGCACTTGACTTACTTTTCTAATTTACTAAATAAAATTACGCTAGGCCTTGATAAAACCAATAAACAGTCTGTAGTGTGTTTTAGGTACACAATAGTTTGTACTTGTGCAGTTGTGATGGAAAATTATTAAATATTTATATAAAAATGATATTTGGGATCGATAATTCTATTGAATATTAAAACTTATTTTTTAAAAAAAGTTATTGTTTCAAGTTTGTTTTATTTGATAACAAAAAAAAGTAAAAACTACACTCTAAAAAATCGAAATATGAAGACGTAAATTTACCATTATAATAAGCCTTAATTTAAGTCTTTTTTTAAGTAATATTCCTCTCGCAGTTTAAAATTCCACCAAGAAGGTGTATTGTAATTATTTTACGGTGAAATACGTTAATTTTAATTTTTTTATTGTATTTTTACGATAAAAAGTGTATAAAAATGCATCCAAAGATTTAAAATTTGAATATTTGGTTTTTTTACTCTTCCATTGTTGTAAATTTACGAATTCTCATGGGTGAATAAATTACACGCGTGTCAAAAATAAAAATATGTTGGAATCAGAAGTTGTTAATTGTATTACATTTTTTGTAAGTTCGGATTGTTTTTATAATATTTTGAAAATATTTTTCAAACAATACGTAAGACTACTGGGAGATCAAAAAACATAGTTAACATTAACAGATCATGGATATTCACACTAAGTACGTTTGAAAGTTCTTTTTAAATATATTTACAATTGTATTAATTATATTTATTTATTTTACAGAAACATCAATTCAAAACGATGAAGAACGAGCACATATTTTTATTGAACGCGTTTTAACTGCAGAACACAAAGGATTAATTATGTAACATAATAGACTTAAGTGTAGCTTTTTTTATAATTTTAATATGTTATTAAGAGTTATAATTATAATTGTGTGTTTTACTTTTAATATGTTATTAATATGTTCTCAAACTATAAAATTCTTTGTTATATATTTTTGCAAATATAACTCAGAAATTGTGAGTGGTTCTAAAACTCATATCAATAATTTTTCAGAAAGCAATAATTAAATTTTAAGGTAAAGAGTCACTTATAAAACGAATATTAAAATTTTTCTTGTTCCTTATAATTTTAATGTTATAATTTTTTAAAGAATTAATTTTAATTTTAAAGAATCATTTAATGATTTTATTTTTATGAAATAAAGATTTATTTTTTTATGGAGGAAAAATATTTTTGTATTTATAGCCAGAATATCATTATTGATTGATTTACACATTGTGACATAATATGCAGATAAATCAGTGTAAAATAATGGTGAAAAATACGTCTAAAGTTGTATTTTTACAGTCAATATTACACAAAATTAAGTTTAATAATACACACTTTAGTGTATTTTAACTTACAACTAATTGCGTATTTTTACTGATTTTAAGGCGGTGGTTGAAAATTACCCTTATTATAAATGGTAACTGAATGCCATTTATAATAAATGTAAATTTACACGGTTTTTTTTTAGAGTGTATTAGAAAAAAAATCAAGCGGCGGTTGTCTTAGAACTTTTCATTTTCAAGTTAATTATACAACTGTCTTTGTAATATTACTTCGGTCTGAAAGACCTAAGTATTACATTCATGAGCTCAAAGTGAAATTCTTACCCCCACTTTTTTTTTGCATTTCTCAACGCTTTAGGACCTACTGATTATAAAAAAGCAAAAAAAAAATGTATGTCTTTCTGCCGGCCGACCGCCGTCATTACCTACGCTGCAGGGAAAACCGCTGGAGAGATTTCAAAAATGTTTTTTTCTAAAAATAGGTATACTAAAGGGACAGGTCCGAAAGGACACTGTGTTCGATAACTGTACCGGAAGTGTGTCAAAAAATCATTATGTGTGTCAAAAATAGCAAATATTCATATTTTTGGCTTAAAAAACGTTCATTTTAAGTGATTACGAGTAAGAACATTAAATTTGGAGAAATCTTGATGGCAGGGATTGGTATGTGAGATCAAAAACTAGATTATTGCATTATAAGTTTGTCAAAAAAATGTTGTCAAGTGTGTCAAAAGAAAGATTTTTATTTATTTTTTTACCCAATTTTTTGGAAAAAATAAAATTGTTTTTTTGAAATGAAATTTTATTATTATTATTGAGAATTATGGCATTATAAGTTTGTCAAAAAAAAATTTCAATTTTTGATTTTGTAATAATTTTTGCAATATTTTTAGAATTTTGGAAAAGTTTAAATTTTTAAGAATTTTTGGAATATTATCGGAATTTAGAAAAAGTTTAAATATTTGATTTCTGAACTAAACATTCATCTATAGTTAAGAAATTGAAGACGGTATGACTTTAGGTGGTTAAGTATGACTGTAACATTAATTAGAAGTACAATGTTCGTAAAAATGCAAATACAAGGCGTACTTGAAATAGACCTTACATTACACTTCCACTTTACATTCTCTTTTATAATTGCAAGTTTCAAACCTAAATATACTGTAGTAAATAGTAATCAGACGAGAAGAGAAGTGTTTATCTAGATTCTAGTTCCTTACCACATATATAGAAAAACTCAACAAATGATTTAACCGCTTATCTTCAATCCATCCACCTTAAAAATAGAAAATATTAAGAAATTAACAACAATTATATCTTTTCAGTATTTGGAGCTTAGATTCAACAAAAGTGTTCGCAATTTCACAACAGCAGTTTTTTTGTTATCATCTATGTTATCGCTTCCAGTGCATATGTATATGCCAGCTGTTGCTTTCTCTCAACTAATTGGAGTTAATATTTATTTAATTAATGGTATCATATCCTGTGTGTGTGTAGTTTACACATTGCTCGTAAGTATATTTAGATGAAAGTGTTTGTCGGTTAAATTACGCTTATTTTCAATTCATTTGTTCAGGGCGGAATAAAAGCTGTTGTGTGGACCGATGTATTTCAAGCGTTAGTGATGCTGGGATCATCAACCGTTGTATTGATCTTTGCTGTAAATAATATAGGTGACTTAGGTAAAGTTTGGGATATAGCTGATAAAGGAAATCGCTTAGAATTTTTCAATACATCAACTGACTTAACCACTCGCCATACTTTTTTAAATACAGTTTTGAGCTATGCAATCGTATATGCAGTAGAGATAGGATTAAGTCAAACTTCTGTTCAACGCATTGTATCAGTTCCAACCCTACAAAAAGCGAGAAGGTAATAGAAACAAAACATATTTGCATTTCTAATAAATTTTTTTTAGGACTTTATGGATTGTCGTCTTTGGATCTACTGTTATTTTATCACTAAACAACTTTATAGGGGTAGTAATGTATTCAACATACGCCAGTTGTGATCCTGTGAAAGCCGGTGTACGTTATTGTTTGTATTGTCTTTTTTTTTTTAAATATTTTGGTAATGAAGAAAAATAACGAGATTGAGAGTGAGAAAATTCCGTTTGATCTTTTGTTCAATATAAATTTTTAAAATTTGATTATTGAAATTTCTCCATTATAGATTATTGAAAATCCTAGCAAGCTAGTTCCATATTTCGTTGATGATGTTGTTGGACATTTATCAGGAATGCAAGGGTTATTCATTTCATGTGTTTTCAGTGCTGCATTGAGGTACTATAGTTTTACCATAGCCAAATTTTATTATTCGTCAATAATACAACACTATTTTTTTTTAATAATTTCAGTACACTGTCAGCAAAACTAAATACTTTGTCAGCAGTTTTTTATTACGATTATGTTCGAAAAATGAAAATTTTAAAAGACACAGATGAAAATGCAAAATTAATAATTAAAATTATTCTTGTAATAATTGGAGTGTACTCGACCGCCATGGTATTTATAGTTGATAAATTCAGTTTTATCTTACAACTGCATGTGTCAATTTTGGGCATTACACATGGAGCATCATTTGGAATGTTTGTACTAGGAGCTCTTTGGCCATATGCAAATGCCAAAGGAGTTTTAACCGGTGGGATTGTGGCGCTAGGAGCTGTAACTTGGATTGTGGTAGGTGCCCAGTTGAACATACTGAATGGAAATGCTCTATCGAAAACTCTACCCGTTTCAATAGAAAACTGTGATGCAATGGGAATTAATCTTACAAATATATTACACAATCAAAACAACTCAGTTATCAATAGTGGAATGGAGAATGAATCATTTTCAATATATAACATTGGTTTTCCATGGTATTTAATTATAGGATCTTTTATAACAATAGTTGTGGGTATTATTGTCAGTTTTTTAACGGGAGGCAAAGATCAAAGTAAATTGGATTCACATTTATATCCTCCAATCACTCAATGGATGTGTCCCAAAGGATTATTGAAAGAAGATGTCAGTTTACGAGAAATGGAAAGATTTTTAAAAAATCAAAATTTAGAAGTTTGTGATTAGTAAAATAGACAATTAATAGTTTCTTTTAAGATGAAAGATCGAATCAAGATGCCAATAAAATAAGAAATTCCAACTGGCATTAAGTATATAAGGGCTCAGATCTAAGCCGGATTCGGTTTTCCCACCACTGATAGTAATGACTCCAACTATCCAGACCAAATCAGACAGTCCTATTAAGACTGGATTATTTCTAAATTTTTCAACAAACTTCAAACAACTCTGAGTCAAAATTAGTGAAAAATAAATACGTATTCATTTTTTGATTATCCTAACTATTAGCGAAGTTTCAAGAAAATCGGCAATGATCGGGTTCACATCATCGGTGTCTTGATTTTATTTTCCATCTATATGAATGTATGTGGAAATCAATATATTAAATATCATTTTTAGAAAAGTTTTGTGTGATAAAAATAATTTAATAAAAAACATTTTTAAACCTATTGAGTTTGCTATGATCTGAAGAGACTTATGTGCTTGAATAATGCAATAAAAATTAAAAAAATTTCTTATCGTTCTTAGCATTTCATAAAGTTTGTGGTTAATAAAATAAAAGTGGGTGACGACGCATACATTAATATAAAAAAGGAACAAATGTATGCTATATTAATCTCTAACAAGAGAGACTACCAACGTTTATTCCCTTTTCTTACTGAATGCGCCACCGACTTTTATTTTATGTAACAAATGGGAACGGAAAACTGTTTATCAATCGAAAATTGGCATTTTAAATTAGTCAAAAATTTAATATTTGCATCTATGCTAAGATGTGTTAAATACCATTTAAATATTTTTTCTTCTTACAATTTCAAAGAAAATATAATTATAAAGGACATAACGCTGGTGTTAATGCAAAATTTATTTTCTACTTTTTAGTTCGTTTTTCAAAAAGTGTGTTTTTTTAATTTTTTTATTTATTTTTTTATTTTAGAGTTTTTAGTTATATAATTTTACCTACAAATAAGTTAACCACATTATTTCACAGAAAATACACCATAAGTAAAACTAGCAATTAAATCACTTACTGAAAATTTAATATTCTTTGAAATTTAAAGTAATTTTAATAAGGTTAATTGCAGTATAACAATTGTAATTATGTTATTTAAACATCCAGTGTAAAATTTTAGTACGTTTCTTTGCTCATTTTTTTAATTTTAATTTGTAAGAAAATTAAGAGAATAGAGGAAGTGAAATTATTGAAAATTGAAAATTTAAAATGGAAAATTTAAAATGGAAAAAATTGAAAATTTAAAACGGAAGCATTCTATTATTGTTTACATTGATTTTAGATTATATTTTTTTCTTGAAAATATTTAAAAAACTTAAAACTTATTAATCGAAAAGTAAATTATAATATCAATATTAGTTATCTATGATAAGAAATTTCATCCTGTATATGTTTTCGGTAATTTTTACACGTCATTATCACACGACTTCATATTTAATGTTTTATTCAAAATTTTCACTTAAATATATTAATTTTTCTTTAAAATTATTTTTAAATTATAATAAAATTACTAGTATTTTTATATTTATTATAAATTCGTCAAAATATCACCACGATAAATAATAAAAACAATTTTATTAAAACCAAATTATAACCAAACCAAACAATTTTTTTTTTGACATCTTAAAATGCTTTGACATCTTAAAATGGGACAAATACGAGAGGAGAAGAGAGAAAAACGGCTTCAAATATTTTTGTGTACAGTATACAGTAGTTTTGTATACAGTAGTTTCATTTCCTTAGTCTCTTAATTCTTTGGTTGTACATAAATTATTAAATGTGAGATTTCGCAGCAAATGTCAAGTTTTTTTCGGAAAAAAGGTCTGAATTAAAGAGCTTTTTCCTTAAAATTCAAATCGTTATATTACTGTATGTAATTGACAGATTACATACAGCAATGATAATTAGAAATCATTAATTATGTATTAAAATGTATTGAAAAAATAATAATTATGCAACTCTAGTAAAAAAAACTTAACGAGAACACAAAACAATCTGGATTTAGAAGAAATAACAATTATTTAAAATTTTCGAAATACAAATCACTCATTATTTACAATTTAAGGCCATTTTTTCATATAAAAATGACAAAAATGTGTAGTATGTCCTTTATTATAATGAGATACTCAGTATGAGCAAAAATTCAGCGCGGTAAATGGGTCATTCAGATCTTATGGATTTTCATATAAATTCCAAAGCTCATAGAGATGGAGAAAATATTATATAAAAATTGAAATTTTTTTTTCAGTTTTATTAAGTTTTTTAGTCTAAAACTTTTAGAAACGCGTACAGACTGGTTCTACAAACTTGCTTTTTAAATTTGAGACTAATCCCATAATGGGAAGTAGTTGAAAAATTGATGACAAATTACACCCAACACAACTGTCAAATCTCAAGTTAAATAAAAGTGTGTAATAATAATTACAAAAATGTGTAATATGTCATATATTATAATGATATACTCAGTATGAGCGAAGTTCCAACGTGGAAAATGGGTCATTCAGATCTTATGGATTTTCATACATAATAACTGATTTTTAATTATCATTGCTGTATGTAATCTGTCAAATACACCAAAATAACGATTTGAACTTTCAGAAAAATGGTCTATAAGCTGTTGTACTAGAACTTTTGCTCTAAAAATGATAGTTTTTATTTTCCAATTATAATTTCATTAATGCGCAATATTTTTATACGCTACTGTTCGTTTTTTTTTTGCGTCACTCAATTTCAACACTAAACATGTTTATTGTTAATGTTTTTTTTTATATACTGGACAAATTGTTGATAGAACGGGAAACAGAGAAGCTGATGAGATAACATAAATAAGAATAAATTATTCAAAATAACGTTCAGTATAATTTAAAAAACATTGAAAAAAGAAAACACAATTTGTTGTTATAAAAAAATATAAAATGTTAAAGTTTGATTTAATTTTATTGTTGTAACCATTGTTAAGTTTTTTGATTAGTATGATTTTGCAAAGTAAAATAAAATTGTGATGTGGTTAAAACAAAAAAAAAGTAGATTCTAAATGTTTGTAAAATGTAAAAAAAAAATGTGAAGTATTTCTTTATAAAAAATTAAATTATTTTACTCGATATAAAATCGAAGTGTTTAGATTTCATTTGTTTGTGGTGTAATGAGTTTAGTGGGAAAAATAAAAGAAAGGTTCTGCATTAATGTTTTCTTCCCAATTATAATTAATTACTTTACAAAAATAATATATAAACAAGTCAGTCCATGGTGGACGACGATATTTTTTTTACCTCAAATGGAGTAACTTTCAACCAAACATAAATAAGCAATTTGGAAGATTACGAGAAAATGAAGATCTAGTGGATATAACCTTTGCTTGTGAAGGTAAATAAATCGGAGCTCATAACTTAATTTTATTTGCTTGTAGTCTTTATTCCAAAGAACTGTTAATAGCTAAATGGTTCACATTTAGTAAATTTTTTTTTATGTATGGAGTTCGATATGGAATATTAAAAGCCATAATTCAATATATGTATTTGGGAGAAGTGCACCTAACTAGTGGAAATTTGAAAGAATTTATTAAAGCAGCGGAATCATTATAAACAAGAGATATTGACAATGAAGAACAACAACAGAAGAAATAAAATATATGTAAGCTATTTTTTGTATTGTATAATTTTTGATTTACTTTTATCTTTAACTAAATTGTTTTTCATGTTAGTAAATTAAAACAATGATTTCTGTGATAAATTCATAAGAGATTTCCAAATTTAATATTCGTTTGTTGTGATAAATTCAGTGTGTTCAGTTTTGATAATAGTTTTGAGCTATCTCTGGCATGAAAATTTAAATTATAGTAGTTTCCAAAAGTTCAATTATAATAAAGCTTTTAAATTCAAACGAATGTCATACTTTGATTTTTTTTTGTGCCCAATATTTATAATGTAAGGCCTTTTATCCATATAAAATGACACAAACATGTATGATGTATATGATTATAATGATATACACAGTATTACCAAAATTCCCTCGCTCAAAATGGATCAACCGGTTTATTTCAGTGCAATTGTTTAAGGTCTTTCAGAATGAAGAAATA
The DNA here is from genome assembly GCA_963693315.1 of Diogma glabrata. NCBI lineage: Eukaryota > Metazoa > Arthropoda > Insecta > Diptera > Cylindrotomidae > Diogma > Diogma glabrata. Next base: position 79,410 of record CAVNZG010000387.1, on the reverse strand, counting down.
TTTGAATTTTTTTCTTCGGTTTTATAAAGTTTTTTGCTTTAAAAGTTTTTGAAATACGTACTGACTGCTTCAATAAACTTGTCTTTTCAATTTGGGATCAATCACATAATGGGAAGTTACTGAAAAATGAATCACAAAATTCCACCCATCAAAGCTCTCAAAAGTCAAGTTAAATAAAAGTGTGTAATAAAAAGCAAATCCTGCAACAACTTAAGGTCAATAATTGTAGTACTGACAGGTAATATACGGAATAAGGCAGCAACATGACGGTTGGCAACTGTAGAATTGATAGGCTTACTGTTGAGTGTTGATTTCTGAAACAAATAAATGGATGTTAGCAAATGTTGAATATTTTATAGAATAAACGCTCCCTAATACCATTAACTTTGTCGGCAATGATTAAGCTTTTTGCTAATCTTTTTAATTAGCAAACCTGAACTGCTGTCTGGCAGCCAAAAACCATATTTTTTTTTGGTTTTTGGTATTTTAACACATTTAAAACCTTAATAAAAACAACCTAAAGATCACACGACAGAACCCTGATTTTCCGGAAATAACAATTATTTAATCGAATAACAATTATTAAATCAACTGGTTACCACTGTCAAGTTTTTTGTGTTCAAAAACAGACTATCGAAATTATCAGGTAATAACAGTGTTATAGAGCTAAAACGACACAATAATTAACAATACTTTTAAAACGACACAATAATTAACAATATTTTTGTTAACGTTAACACAATTCAATAACCAACAATACATTTTTTCAAAATCTAAACATATAAATACATCAACAAATTAAACTTCAAAACTGCAACTGAAAAACAGGTAACAATACAGGGTTGTAAGGTCGTTGGCCTCTATAATCCCTCAATTAGTACAATTATTACAAATTTTAAGAGATAAGCAGTTTTTTATATCTCACGCCAAATTGAGTAATGTGCACAATGCGGCAACTATGGTGGTTAATATTCTATGTAAACAGATGGATCTGTATAAGTTTCCTCTTTCATCATTCAATTTTGTGAAATAACACATTGCTGTTTGTTTTTATGCATCGTCTTGACGTGCACAAGTTTGACATGAATACTGGATGGTGTTTTTCTGGAGCTGTTACCTCATATAAGGGATCTAAAATTAGTGAATAATCATGGAGTTGTTACCGAAAAACAACGGTAAGATGTTTTTTTATAAAATTAAGTGATAATTAACCAAACATGGTAATTAAAATGTTCGTTGTCATTTACAAAATCAATTGTTACATCCAGTCATCATATGTGATATTAATTAAAACATCCGCCGTCATTTATCAGCTGAATTATTATGTCAAGTCTTCAAAATGAATTATGTTACATCCAGTCTTCAATATGATGTTGAACATAATATACGTCAGTCTTCAAATTGAATTATGTTACATCCAGTCTTCAATATGATGTTAAACATAATATACGTCAGTCTTCAGAATGAACTATGTTGCATCTCGTCTTCAAAATTAATGACAACTAAAACCAGTCTTCAACTATGATGATATGATGATCTTCAGGCTTCAACATGATGCCATTTTTAAATCATCAATACAGTCCACTATCAAATTTTGTATTAATAATGTATTAAATGAAGTTTAATCTAAAGCTCTCTTTTATTTCAAAAATTAAGGATTTGTGATTTTCTGTGATATTCATTATCAAACAGTGTAAGTAGAAATATATCCTATAGGACCGCACTAAAAGGAATTAGAAAAAACAGATAAAACCAAAACGATAAGTCGTGTGTCTCGGATATGCTATGTGCATATATTGATTCAGGAATGAGATAATGTTTCAACCAATGAAATTTCATATAGCGAACCGCTTCTTAACAATATTGGCCAGAACTCGTATTGAAAACTACATACGGTCACTGCCACAAAATGCCAGCATACATAACACAAATGTTTAGTTTGGTTAAAATTGTTTGGGTTCTTCGGTGCTAATGGTTTTTTTTTTTTTTTTTTTTTTTTTTTTTTAATTTGAATCACCAGATCTATGGGGATATTTGTGAATAGGCTTATGACGTCGAACGAGATAAATTTATGATTGACAGGAACTTTGACGGTTGAAATAAATTTTTTAAAATCATACGAATTTTGAATATTTATGTTATCTTTATCAATTATATTAGATAATATGTTTCCTATGTATTTGGATAGATTGTATGAAGGTGAGTTTATTGATGATACTATAGGTCGGAGTGGAAATCCTTCTTTGTGACATTTTGGGTTACCATATATTCTTGGACAATTAGCGTTGTTAGTGTATAATTGTTTTTTGGTTTTTAAATCAATATATCCAGTACCTTTATTGTATAGAAGATTGACTAATTTATTATTTTCATTTTGGAGTGTGTTTGTAGGATCAGATCTTATGATAGTGTAAGTTTCATTATCGTTCAGTAAATTTTTTATTTTTTGATCATAATCACTTCTAGACATTGCAACTGTAATGTTGCCTTTGTCAGAAGAGGTAATAATGATGTCTTGGTTGTTTTTCAAATATTCTCTAGTCAATTTATATAGATGAAGGATATGTCGTTTAGTTTTATCAAATTCATTCATATTTTTAATTTTTAGAAAATTTGAGAAAATGTTGATGGCATTATTACGTAAAATGTTTTGTGTATTTGTGTCTTGTACTGTTAGTATGATATATTCTACATCTGATACTATTTCTTTTATTGGAATTAATTTTGGTGGGACTGGAATTGAAAACTTTGGACCAAGGCTAGTCAAAGCTTGGACTTCGTAAGGGATAACTTTGTTTGTGAGATTTTTGAAATAATTTTCGTTGAAATTTAAGTTAATTGACATTGCTTGTTGTCTGGATAAGTGATCAAATTTATTTTTGTGTTTAAGATTGTAATATTGATATTTGGAAAGAAAAAATATATTTTGAAATCTATAAAATTCATTGATAATCTGACAATCAAACGGGTTATTATTGTGTATATCATTTCTTAATTTTCTAATAGACTTTTCAATGATTGTTATATTGTTGATAATGAAATTAATTTCTAAATTTAATAAACTCTTTCTTGTTCGTGCTAACTGATATTTTACCTGGTTTTTTAATTTATATGTATTGCCAATAATATTGTTAAAGATGGAGGTTCCATTAATAATATTTTGTGGAAAAATGTTGTGACTACGGCACCTTAGTAAAAATACTAGCTGAGATCTGTTGTTTGCTAGTTTGAGAATAGTATTGGAATAACTTTTGCAGCATTTTACAAGATTGCTGTTGTTTGTTTGGTGCAGCCGTTGATAAAATGTGATTTGTTGATTCATGTTTCTTTGATGAATACTAGACAAATCAGCAAATATTGGTTAAACAGTCGTCGATGACGTTGACGTTGATGACCCTTATAATAATGAGTAGTTTGGTTTGATTTTTTCACCGTAATTTAAACTTTAGTTTGGTTAAAATTGTTTGGGTTCTTCGGTGCTAATGGCACCATTAGCACCGAAGAACCCAAACAATTTTAACCAAACTAAAGTTTAAATTACGGTGAAAAAATCAAACCAAACTACTCATAACACAAATGGTTCTTGAACGAATGTGGGCACAGGAGGAGAAATGTCGGCTGCCTTAGGCATCACAACATCATTCCAAGCCGAAATATTTGCCATTACGAGTTGCACTCTTCTATGTGCAAAATATCGAAATATCTGACAGTCATGCAACACTCTTGGTCCTAAAATCTACCCGCTTTGATTCAAAACTAGCATAGGAATGCAACCAAAATACACATAAAGTTTCCTGAAATAATAAAGTCACATTTTTGTGGGTACCCAGCCACACAAGGATACAAGGAAATGGTATTGTCGATGCTTCAACAAAGCAAGGTGCCAATAAAAAGTTTTTTGGAACAGAACCATACTTTGGGAACAGGAAGAAAATGCTAAATTATGGAGAAGAAGAGTGGAACAAGTACATTCTAAGAAGTTTCAAGGTAACCTCCCTGTTTCATCCTTAAAAACAGTCGAGTTAAAGCATTTAAGAATGTTAACGTGGTACGATACGCACTCGTTTATTATTGTGCAATAATTTTTATACATAGTCAAAATAAATTCTCAACAATCACCTTTTTTTTCTTGGAACGAGATTCGTATTTATCAAAAAATTTCAACAATCACCCGTATATTTTGATGCAACGATTTGGGCATTTACATAATTTTTTTTCAACAATCGCCCGTTTATTTTGGTGAAACAATTTTTAAAGCTACCAAAAATTATTCAACAATAACCTATATAATTTGGTTAAAAATTGTGTACGTACCAAAACCGTTGCGCCAAAATAAACAGGTGAAAAAAAAATATCGGCATAAATACATTTTTTTTCAACAATCACAAATATACACAATTGCTTTCAACAATCACCCGTTCATTTGTTCATTTTGGTGCGATAATTTTTGAAATTGCAATAAATTCTCAACAATCACCTGTTTATTTTGATGCAACGGTTTTGGTACGTACACAATTGTTTTTTCAACAAACACCCGATGATTTTGGTGCAACGATTTCATCCGTTTAATTCGGTGCCCACATTTTTGTAGTTCAATAAATTCTCAGCAATCATTTGTTTATTTCGGTGCCATGATTTTGGCATTTACACATTTTTTTAACAATCACCCGTTAGTAGTGATAGGGGAACATACGAACATTTTCATGAAAAAAATAAGAAAATGAGGGAATATCGAACATTTTTATGAAGAAAACGAACATTGAAAGAAAAAAAGGAAAAAAAGCATTGATTTTTTTCAGGAGTGAATATATGAACAGTATTTTTTTGTTTTAAAAATAGATTATTCAATGTAAAAGATATAAAAATTCGTGGGGGGTCGTCAAAATGTTTTAAAAAATAAGATGAGGAAAACGAAAGTGAATTTAATTTATTTTTTTTTTTACTTCGGCAACAACAATTTCATTTTGTTATCTAATAAGAAATAAAAAAACGGATTGAGTCATACTATTCGTCAAATATTTTAAAATAGATTATTCAATGTACGAAACTATAACTTTTTCTTGTCCAGATGTGTTAATTTTTTTGTTTGTGCTGCAAAACAATGCGTTGAAATTAATTATTTTTTTTTGTTATCTAATAAGAAAAAAATATGGTAATATGTTACATGAATGAAAAAGCAATAAAAAACAAATCGTGTGTATTTTGAGTTTTTCGAAAAAAAGATACGAAATTGCATTATTATGGCAGTATCGCACATTGACAAAAAAAAAATTGTGAAGATTTTATTGATATTTTTTTTGTGTTATCCTACTTACGCTGTTTTTCAGGTTAATTGATTTTTCAGGTATGAATATATGGGTTGTGTCTTTTTTTGAAATAAGTTGTCAATTGAAAACTAAAAAATTATAAATAGATGTTCGAAATGGACCATATCATTTATTTCAAAAATATGTTTAATGTGGAACAACCTTTTACCATGCAGATTTCTGGTCCTTCTTCTTCGGGGAAGACCACATTTGTATTAAAGTTCTTGCCACATATTCATGGTATAAAGAAACTGGTTTGGTGCAATGGTGAAACTAATTCGGTCGATCTAAAAGATTTCGATTTTGAAGATATTGAAATGTTAGACAATGTCCCCGAAAATTTTGATAATCTAGAAAACACATTAATCATCTTGGATGATTTAATGACTGAGGCGTATAATAAAAACGTTTGTGAATTATTTACTAAGGGTTCACATCATCGAAATATATCTGTTATATTAATTACCCAAAATGTGTTCCATCAAGGAAAATTTTGCAGAGACATTTCGTTAAACTGCAAATACTTAGTTATGTTTAATAACCCCCGAGATAAATCTCAAATCTACCCGCTTGCTAGACAAATTTATCCAGAAAATATCAACGAGTTTGTAAGAGTATATAAGGAGGCAACTTTAAAGCCTTACGGTTATTTATTTATGGATTTGACACAATCGTGCAACGACTTATTTCGCTTCCGCTCGAGTATTTTTAATAAAGATTATCAAGAGTGTTATGCGCCATCTAAACTAGTATCACAGCTAAAAAGGAATGAAGCGGCTCATGGTACACAAACATACGTTACATATGTTAAGAAATTGTAAGCCCCGTATACGTAAATTTATATTAAAAAAAAGTAAAACAGATTTAATAAAAGCCTTATATGAAGTGTGTTTAAATGTTTTAAATGGTAATGTCAATATCGATAACAACTGTAAAACTCGTTTGAAGAAACATAAGAGTGCTTTACGTAAAATTGTCGATTCCAAATCTAATTTATCGGTGAAACGAAAGGTGCTAGTACAAAAAGGTGGATTTTTGCCTATTATCTTATCAGCTGTTTTATCTGGGGTTATTGGAAAGTTATTGGAGGAAGTTACAAAATGAGTTTACAACGTATGATTGTTATTCATCCTGATACATTTGAGCAGTGGAAAAAAATTATGTTAGAAGACAATAAACTATCGGCATTATATCGTGAAATGAAAAAGATTTTGTACAATAATAAACTAAACGATATCGATAAATGGAACTATTACCGGCAAAGTCTTTTAAAAATGTTAAATGTGAAAAGAAGACCAATTGGAATAAATCATTTTCCAGGCTTAAACACTAGCGTTGTATTAAATAAACAGACGCAAGCTGATAGCGATGCTTTAAATAACCAGCTAAAGGTAGATGGGAACACGCAAACGAAGATTTTAAAAGGGCGTAACGCAAAAAATCAAACTGAAACGTCTGAAGGTCGAAATATTGCAACACAAACTAAGATGATGAAACAAATTCAAGAGCCTAAATCATTTGATGAACTGTTTGAAACATCGAATAGATTTTCTAGTTTTGAAAATGCGGATAATAATGACGATCAGAGTTTTCGTAGTTTTGATGAAATTCAAGAATTAGATATGGATGAAAGCGTACGACGAAGAGCTCTAGAAGGTCAACCGCCCGATGTAAGAATATCAAGAGAAAGACTTTCTCTAAATCCTCAAGAGTACAGGGTATTTGAATTGAATACGGGAGAGAATGTGAACGTTGAGGTTGAACGCCGTTTCACACGTTCTACAACAAAAAGGTCGAGGGTTGATCCAACGCAAAGTGTTATAAATTTTCCTAAACGGAAAAAAACAAAAAGTGAAACGAGCACACCAAAAAAAAAAAACACAAAAAACAAAATCAAAACAACAAACGATTCCCTGGCAAAGCTATAAAAGTTAAGTTTATAAGTGTTAATCATCATTCAGATTTTTGATGTTATCACACGACGTCTACAATGTTAGCTGATCAAAAATCTTTTTATATTACATTAACAAGTAACAGCTCTCTGGATTTTCATCCGCATAACACACTATCAAGATTTACTGTTAAACTTCCTTATTCACTTAACTTGAAGGGTGACGATCACGCAGAATGGTATATGGGTGTATCAAAATTTGCTTGCACCTCTATAATGAAGAAACGCGGAAAAGATCCGACTATAACGTTTATTGCAGAACGAGGTAATACTGGTGTAGAAATATTAGATATATTAAGACAGTATCCAACTTTATTTGCAATCGTTCAACATGAAGATTTTTCGATCGATATTCTGAGTCTGCTGTCTCGCGCCTTTTTACGTTTTTTCAAAAGATTTCGTTCAAGTTGGTTTAGATAAACGCAATTTTAAATTAAAATTTAATAATGAATACACAATAAATCTACTCTTTGACTATTTATTTTCACAAATTGATAAAACTGAATGGAGCAAAGTTATAAAAAATTTAAATGAATCGATTGCAATTAAACCTTCACAATCTTTATCAGAGCAAAAACTAACGATGTTAAAGAAACCTGTCAAAGTAATTTTACCGGAGCCCATCCCAGAATCTAAAGCTGTACCGAACTATATGTGTATTTATTGTGATATAGTGCGACCTCAAATGTTTGGTAATATAATGGCTAGAGGGTTAGTAATGCATCCCGTAAAATATAAAAGGCAATTTGAGAGTTATCAAAACTGTGAAATAGGAAAAATTCAATATGCACGACTCGAGAGAACACTGATTACAGATATCAGTCTACTATTAACGGATGAAAATGGGGAACAGATAAATTTTAAAAATGATTCATTTTGTACAATGGTTGTTTTACATTTTCGTAAAGGTATATAAAGAGGTGAAGCTGTTTTAAAATTTTATTACAATGCATAACGCTTATCTAAAATATTACGTTCAACAACACGGTGGAAATAACCCAACCGCCAACGATGAATTTGGAAATGTGTTAAAATTGCCAAAAGTATATCAGCGAGGTCGAGGGATTGGTAGTGTATTTGCTAGTTTCTGGAAATATCTTCAACCGCTTCTAAAAAGCGGTGCAAATTTTTTAAAGAACGAGTTAATTGACACGGGTTCCGACATTTTAAAAAATATAAGCGCACAAAAACCGATACAAAATATTCTTCGTGATCGATCGGTGCAAGTTGTTGACAAATTAAGGAATAAGACAATCGATAAAATAAATGCAATGGCTGGAACAGGCATCGAAAAGCGCAAAAGAAAAAGATTCAAACGAAGCTTGAAAAACCCAATAAATAAGAGAGCAACTTCTGAAAAAAGACAATCGAGCATCTTAGCAGCTCGTGTAAAGAAGCATCTACCAAATAAACGCACGCCTAACAAAAAACCACGTGTTTTAGATATATTTACATAATTTAAACACTTAAACAAAATGTCTTTCCGAGAGTGTATGAAATCCGAATTGGATCTTTTCGCACCTCGTATCATTCAAACAAACATTGTGAAAACCGAAGAAGTTGCCTACAAACCTTTAACTAGTTTAGAAAACCAATCGATCATTGAATTCGTATGTCATGGACACAGTGATATGTATTTAGATTTATCGTCCATAAACCTATGTGTAAAACTACGTCTAACCAAAAGTAATGGTGCATTGTACTCGGATGCGGATACATCTCAACCAACTGTAATAAATAATATGCTGCATTCACTGTTTCGTCAGGTAAATGTTTCGTTGAATGGAAAAAATATAAGATCCTCAGACGGTAATTACAGTTATAAAGCGTACATTGAAACATTATTGAATTTTGGTGAAGATGTGAGCAGGACACATTTGGAGTTATCGGATACCAAAAAACTTGAAACCTTGCCGCCATCTCAAGAAGGATTGTTGAAAAGACACAGTTTAGTGAAAAATAGTAACATTGTTGAGCTGTACGGAAAAGTGCATGCAGATATGTTAAATCAACCGCTATTGCTTTTGAATAATGTTGATGTGAGATTAACTTTTACGCTCAACAAACCTGAATTTTATCTTATGACTGATGCGGCAACCGATGACACATCTATAAAAATACTTGAGGCAACAATTTACGTAAAACAATGTGCAATTAATCCTAATGTTTTAATCGCGCATCATAAGATGCTTGAACAAACAAATGCAAAATATCATTATAAGAGATGTGAGGTGAAATCATATACGATACCTGCAAGCGGTAACTCCTTAAATTTGGATAATATTGTGTTGGGGCAGATGCCAACAAATTTAATATTTTTTATGGTTGATAATGATGCATACATTGGTTCGAAGAAAAAGAATCCTTACAATTTCAAACACAATAAAATGGCTTCGTGCACTTTGTATGTAAATGGGGTTCCAACACCTAGTGCATCTATAACAACCTCATTTACCGGTGGTGATTCGTGTGCGCGTGCATATTCGACAATCTTTTCTACTATGGGTATACTGCACTCACCTCAGGGCAACCTTATCACAAGAGAAATGTATGCATCCGGCTATTTTATGATCGCGTACGATCTCACACCGGATTTAGCATCCAACGATGGCTGTTCATCTTTAGTCAATCAAGGAAATATACGTTTTGAGGCCCGTTTTGATGCACCGATTCCTAACACCTTAACATGTTTAATTTACATGGAGTATGATGCTAGCTTGGAGATTGATCAAAATAGAAACATTATTTTAGATCAGTAAAATTATAAATAAACAAACTTCAGATTTAACTACACATTAAGACATTATGAATACAACAGAGTTAACTATAGCCCTACAAAAAAATGCTATAACAAAAAAATATTTTCGTGGTGTGTACGCAATTGATCAACTGCCTAAAACAGTCTTAAATAAACCCGCATGCTACGTTGTTAATACTGATCCATCACACAAACCGGGAACACATTGGGTGGCAATTCATTTTCCATCTGGAGCTCGTGCCGAGTTTTTTGATTCGTTTGGAAGAAAGCCATTCGATCGTAGATTCCGCGCTTTTTTGTTAAACAACTCAAAGTCATACATTTACAATCCAAAAGAACTACAAAATCGATACAGTTTAATGTGTGGTAAATATTGCTGTATCTACCTCCATCATAGATGTAGTGGAAAATCAATGAAAAGTTTTTTAAATGGATTTGCAGCCGATATGTCTGACTACAACGATCGCATCGTGAATTTTGTCTATAAAAAGTACTTTAACAAAATGGCAAAGAAAAAACGGTGAACGAACCAAATTACAACTCGTCCAGCTTGAAAAACATGATCAAACTTGTTCAATGTAGGTAAAAGTGTGTTATTAAATTTTTTAAATCAACTAATAACAAACTTTTATTTTCAGACTTTCAAAACCACTGCAGAAAAAAATTCAAAAAAAAAATTAAAAAAAAATAACATTAAAAAAAAAATTAAAAAAAAATTAAAAAAAAATTAAAAAAAAAAATTAAAAAAAAAAAATTTAAAAAAAAAAAAATTTAATAAAAAAAAATTTAATAAAAAAAAATTTAATAAAAAAAAATTAATAAAAACAAAATAAAACAATTTTTTTACTAATTATATTATTTTTTTTAATATGTCTCAAATATTTATACACAGATTATTATATAAGTCACAAATCAGCTTATTTTTAGACAAAATTGGTAGCTCGTTAAATAATCTCGAATAGTTGCATTGGTTTGTATTTTCGTGTGTTGGCGTAAAAAAGTCTTTGTAGCCCAGCTTTGTGCAATTTTGTTGAACACATTTTTGCATATATAAATTGTAATAGGCTCTTACATCCTTGTAAGTTAGCCTATACCAACTAAATATTGAGTGAATCAAAGGCGTCAACTCTTGCAATCTGCCCCATCTTCTCCATTCAATTGTATTTTAAAAGATTTATCGGAAAAGATTACATACTTCTTCCCGTTGTTATACGATAATCTGTATCTGTTGTCTTTCCTGGCTAGCATTTGTTTGAATTTTTCGATGTCATCTTCCTCAAAATATTGTTGAACTAATCCAATTTGGTTGAAAAATAGCATCCCAAGCAAAGCAAATAAAATCTTTATCATTAATCAACAGCAGTTGTGGTTTGAAAATTTCTGTATTGTAGCCAATTACAATGAAACATGATTTATTGTCGTTTAAAAAATAAACATACAACAGCAATAAATCTGGTTTACGCATTTCTAACTTCTTAACTTTTTCCTTAACAATCCTCTCCATTTTTTACTGTGAAGTACTCAGTAGAAAAGAACTTAATAAACTAAAATCAAATGAATTTAACAACACTTACTATTTGATCAACAGCATTGAACATTTATAAATAGCCGGCGTCGTGTGGAAGCTATTAGAACAACCAATAACTTCAATCAAAATGGAGCGCCAAGAAGTGATAAACGAATTACACAAACAAGCAAGAAAAAATTTCGAAAGAAGAAAAGTTATTACAAAAGGAATAGATGATCTATGGCAAGCCGATCTTGTTGAATTAACTGCATACAGCAAATATAATAATAATTATCGATTTCTTTTGGTGATTATCGATACTTTCTCTAAATTTTGCTGGGTATCACCCCTTAAAACTAAAACAGGTCGAGAAATTTCTGGAGAACTGCAACAAATAATGGAAACGAATCAAAGGTTTCCAAAACATCTTCAAACGGACATGGGGAAAGAATTTTATAATAGAGAATTCAAAAATTTAATGGAGAAACACAATATAAACCATTATTCTTCATTTAGTTTCTTAAAAGCTAGTATAGTTGAGAGACTAAATAGAACTATAAAACAACGAATGTGGAGAATTTTTAGTTTTCGTGGTTCTTATAAATGGATAGATATAATTACCGAAATAGTTAATGTGTACAATCGGAGTAGACACCGAACTATAAAAATGGCCCCCATTGATGTATCGAATAAAAATGAATCGTATCTTCTAAAAAATGTTTTTGATTACAAACCAAAACTGGGTAGAGCAAAATTTAAGAAAGACGATTCGAGTTAGCAAACATAAAACAATTTTTGAAAAATCTTATACTGCAAATTGGTCTCCAGAGATTTTTCAAATAGATGAGGTAAAATATAAATTTCCTGTAACATATTTGTTAAAAGATTTTAAAAATCAAACAATTTTCGGACGATTTTATGAACATGAATTACAAAAGACAAAACATCCTGACATATATTTGGTAGAAAGAGTTTTACGAAAGAAAAAAAATCAACTTTACGTAAAATGGTTAGGTTTTAATAAAACACACAACTCTTGGATAAATAAAAATAATTTTATTTGAATTTAACACTTATTCTATATTTACATTTCGTATTTATTATAATTATATTTATTTTTGTTTTAAACCTATTTATTACATATTAAAATACAATATTACTATTAAAAACGAGAAAAATTAAAACTAAACAAAACATTTTTTTAAAATTAGGTTAAAAAATAAAGCCAAATGGGATTGTTTTATAGTCATCAAGACAAATTCGCTTGTTATATGTAAACCCAAATTTCTTAATTTCAGGCTGAGAAACTACTTCTAATATTTTCCTTCTCTTAATTTTTTTTTGGTCACAGACCGTACGAAAGCCTTCATCACTAACATTGGTTACAATGCTCTTTAAAGTATAAAAATTCAAAGATTTTTGCGTTTCAACATTTAGTGTTATGCCTTTACACTTTGCCGTCTCATGATATTCCTCTTTATCAGGATTGAACGCAATAAACCCATAGCTTTTAGGCCCTGTACTAACAAATTCAGTAATATAGGCGTTTTTTCCGTATCCTGATAATTCGTCGGTTAAATCACCTACAAAATTACCCGTTTTAAGCACTCCTTCATTTGACACGTCTTCTATAAAAATAATTGAATCGGTATCACAATAGAGAAGTTTTCCTTGAACTTTCGCTAACTCTTTGTAAAGCTTAATTCGAGCATTAGCCGTAGTAAATGCGGCCACGGCTACGGAAGCTTGTTTAAGCGGTATAACAAAATCATTACTTGGATGTTTCCATTTCACCCATAGAACATTTTCAACTGGAAACACATCAGTAATTTCAACTCCTGGGGATGAGATTAATTTGTACAATTCAGAAACTGTATGAATGATGGCCGTCTGATTCTTATCATTTCTTTGACCCAATTTCCCCCAAAGCGCATTTAAAAGAAGTTTACTGCAACCTCTTTGTGAGGGATTATTTCTAATTGCTTTTGGATCCAAATGAATCCCTTCATGCTCAAAAAACTCCTTAATGTAGTTTTCCTTTTCAATTTGAGTGGAAACGTTTGGCGGCCAATCACTTGCTTCTTGTTTTAGCTTAAGGAAGCAATTCATATAATCAGTGAACACGCCGCCACACTTTTTTTCTCTATTATATTGAGCTATCTCGTATTGCCAAACTTCAAAAATTTCCGCAATCTTGTAACCATGATTAATTGCTAGTTTGACTTCATCCAATACCCAAGTACCTAATAACATTCGTTCAGATTCCTCATGTGTACAACGGTTGTTAACATTTTCAGTTTCTCCGCATGTTCGACATAAAGTAAATAGAAGTTTGTTATTTATTTTCATTGGAAGAATTGGAATTAATAGTTTTTGAGGGGGTAGCACTAAACACTTGATTAGACCGTCAATACTTAAGATATCGAGGTTCTTACACTCTTCTCTGCGAAAGACTTTTGGATGATGAATGGGGTTTTTACCATATTTATTTACATACGGGTAGAGTGATGTAAAATCAAAATATCTTATTTTTTCACCATTCTTTACTTTGTAGTAGAGCTGAAATGTTTCGGTTCGGCCACCATACAGGGCATCTCTAGGATCAAGATGAATATACTGTAATTCACGATCGTTATCTAGAGTTGTAGATAGCTCGGGGTTTTCAGACAGGAAGTTCTTAAACTCGCACCCCCAAATTTTTTTAATGTTGTACCCTAACGACTCTATAACATGCAATCTAGCCATTGATTGTTCGTACTTGTTAACGAACGAATCGTTACCATTTATCTCAATGTTTCTGGCTACAAAACATTTTTGACATCCATGCCAATAGCATCCTAGAAATTCATAGACAGTATTGCTGCTTGCGCAAAACCCATCCACGTAAAAATTGGTGGTTGGTATTTTTACTTCGAAAGAGATTTTTTCTGAAATTTGTTTACTCTCATAAATTAACCATTTTAGTCCAATACGAGATTGATTTTTATCGGCATGGTTGTACAAATTTTTTGGAATTACCCCCAAAGTTTTTTCCGCTAAGAATTTCTTGCGATAAGCTAGCATTACCGCCTGAGCTAATGTAAATGATTGCAACAAAGGGTTTACATCTGTTGTAGTTAAGAAATCATTCATAAATTTAATACAACCCTTGCGAAGAATTTCAACATCTAGGGAACAATATTTAATTAATTCCTTCCGATTATCGTAAGGTAAACTGAGCTGTGACTGTTCACTATACCAGTTGTTGAATTTTTTAACATCCTTCTGACTCATATGAGACATTCCAAAGTATTTGCGATCGGGAAGATCACCTACATAGTTGTAATTCTCAAGTGTATTAAAAAAATGGGGATACCAACCTTTAGACAAATTTTCCAAACCAAATGATTCAGGAAATTTAGATAGAGCCATTGGCAGAAAATTTAACGAATCAATGAAAGTAATGTGATTATCATAGGTTATTTTATAAATTTTCATCCCACCTAAAATAGGGAGAATTGGCTTGTCTCGTTTTGCCAACTCTTTAACTATAAACTAACCATCATACGATTTAAAATTATGAGCTATACAAAATATTTGAGAAGAGTTTTTGCGGAATGTTTCGCAGAAATCGATAAATTTTTTTACGCAATTATCAGTCGAGTCGTTTTCAAAAACATGTTGTCTCTTAACACAAAAAGAACAGCATGTGTTTGAATCCGTCTCCAAATAACATGTATTGCAAACAATTTGCGCAACACATAAATTGGGTTCATGGAGAAATACATCTTCTTTCAGTTTTGTGCTCTGTACACACTCCAGATCAAAAAAAATTATAGAAAATCTGGCTGGTGGAAATCTTTTATATGTTTGAATATAACACTGATGTTCTTGTTCGACAATTAACAAACAAACGGAACACTTTTTTTCCTCACAGTCATGTGTTTTATACGGTCGTTTTTGATAATTTATAAATCTTAAACAAAACTTGCAATTTTTTAGGGTTTCACAAACGTTGGGTTTGTGATTTCTATAACAAATTTCTACGTAAAAAAACCTATTACATTCAGAACATGTAATTTTACTCTTTGAACTATTACACGGTGGAACCTGTTCACAGCTCTTGCACTTTTTTGAACATGAATGGTAGAGTTTATTGTTATACAGTTCTGCGCAGTGGGTACATTGATAGTCAAAACCAAAAAAACCCTTGATATTTTTTAAAGCCACAAAATGTTCAATGTCTTCAAAATAAAATAAGTTTATTGCTAAAGAATTCTGATCGCCAGAGGAAAACATTATTTCTTTTGGGTTGTTTTTATCACTGTAAACAGTAATTTTATAATTATGTAGCAGTTTTTGATACGCGTTTATTTGAAGTAATGAGGAACCAAAATGTGTATTAATCTCAACTTTTGCACTCTTCATTAGAAGCACGACAGCCCTCAAAAGAAACTGTGGATTACGTTTGTATTTTTTAAGCGTTACAATATCATTATTCGCCAAACATTTTCCTGCTAATATAGCTATAGGCAGACAATACAAATTAGCTTCATCAACTTTAATGTTAATTAGAGACTTAGTTTTCATTTTGATGAGATCTTGGGAAGGAATAAACCGATTACAAGCATGCCCTTTACCCGATGGAACATGTAATAGAACCGATGTTATCTGTAGAACATCGGTTAAGAGAAAGTCGGTATTTGATTGAGAGACAGATTCCAGTATGGCTGAAATTGTTTCACTTTTTAATTTTGAAACTTCCGTAAAACTTATGCCAATTGGTTTCGCGGTGTCGACATTTGGTAACGAAATTTTTAGACCGATTTTATAATTTGCAGGCGCGCTGCCGCGAATAAAAGAGGTAATTTCCTCAAAAGCCATTTTTAAATAGTCGAAAAGATCAACTGTGGATTTTACCACATTTTTAAATTGAAATTTTGTATCTGTTGTCATTACTTTAAATTTCGGGTTAAAACTAGAAATTTGGCTCAATATATTAATGTAATTGTACCTTTTAGAAATTTCTTCTAGTTCCGAATGTTGATCCAATGGTAATGCGGTTGCTGGTGCTGGTTGGTTTTCGTTTGAATTTGTTGTTGTTGGTGTATCTTTTGTTTTTTTTTTATGTTGTGGTGTTGACAAGTCCAGCGAAGTCGATTGATCTTGTTGTGTTAAACTTAAATCTAAGGGTGAAATCTCCGTTTCAACTTGATTACGTTGAGAGATTCCTCTGCCGGTCTGTTTTACAGTGTTGTTTGATCTAAAATTGCCGAAAAGATTTTTGATTAAAATTAGACATTTGACTTAATATGATAATATAATTTTACCTTTTTGAAACTTGTGTTGAAAAGTCCAACGAAATCGATTGATCTAGTTGTGTTGTGGTTAAATCCATCGGTGAAAAATCTGTTTCAACTTGTTTACGTTGAGAGGGTCCACTTCCGGTCTGTTTGTCAGCGATGTTAGATCTAAATAGTCTAAAAGATTTTTGTTTAAAACTAGAAATTTTACTAAATATGTTAAAATAATTTTACCTTTTTGAAACTTGTGTAGAAAAATCCAACAAAATCGTTCCAATCTGTTTATCAGCATTATTATTATTATTATTATTAGATCTAGCTCTGTTGTTCAGCCAACCCGCTAGCTTGATCACATCAGTATCATAAAGCTGATGACAAATTTGCTGAATGTCATTTGCTACTTCTTCATCGTTTAACGTGAAGTTGTCGCTTGAGAGTTTTCTTGCTATACATTGCAATAAGGATTCTTTGACATCCCTATTACACGTAATTTTACAGCATCCCACCAATTCTTTTATAGTAATATTAGACAAGCTTAATGACAAGTAATTATTCATTTTTTTCCGTTTTTTATTTGAGTCTATCACTTAGCTAGCTCAAATTTTAACTAAATTTATAATGCAAATAAAAACTTTAAAACAAAAAACCCTATGCAAGTATATGTGTAAAAAAGGAAAATAAAATCGTCGGAATAAATTCTATAACTGAAAACATTTCGATTTATTAAAATTAAAATTTTTCCATGTGTTCAATTACCCCATGCAGGTGAATTCAGAAATAAAGAACAGAAAAACATGCAAAATAATCTAAAGAAAAATTATCAGGAATGAATTTTTTACGCAAAAAAATTAGGCCACACAGCGAGTTTGAAAAAAGAAAAACGGTATAAATATAATTGCATAAAATCAATCTCAAATCATAATCAGAAAAACTAAAGCAGTCACCACGCACAGATTTTGAAACTAAAAACAAAAAAATAATCACTATGGTAAGTGCAAATTTTTTTGAAGAAATTATTGTTAAACCTCATAAAATTATATTTTATTAATATATTTTTTGTTTTTTACAGGACAGTGCAGAGAGAAATAATTAGACCTGAAGATTTGGGTCTCAACGTCGAAAACGGTGTGACCGGCTACAAGCTGGTGAAAACCAGATATGGGGACCGGGTTTTGCTAACCCTCGCCTGTGGCCGAAGCTTATACATGCCACCGCGACTAACGCGGTTATTAATTGGATTAAGTGAGACAGATATCACAAAAATGGTAATCATATTCATTGGAAGAGACGTGTCGAAAATGAACGCGCTGCTATACGAGTTTCGCGAGAAGCTAGAGACATATGAAGAAGCCGAAACGCAGTTCCAACAGGATGGACAGCAATTTTGATAACAAAAAATTATTTACACTTAATGTATAAAATATAATGTTTTGTCAATAAAATAAATTCGTTATGAAAAATTGATTAATGTGTTCTATTTTCGTTTAACATATTTTAAAAATAAATAAAGAAGCCAATTCGAGCATCTATTTACAATTTTTCTCTAATCTAAAATTCCAAATAAAAAGTTTTTTGTTTTCCAACACATTATAATTTTTTCCAACACAATTTGTTCAAATTCTTCTGCTCGCTTTATACACAAATCTTATATAACAACCAGAAAACTAGAACAACACATGTGACCCAATGAAAAAATCAAAATCTTACAAAATCAAATCTTACATAACAAACAGGAAAAACAACAGATAAAAACAACCAAAAAAAACAATTAATTTTTTTCATGAAAATGTTCGATATTCCCTTATTTCTTATTTTTTTCATGAAAATGTTACGAATCGACTACATCACAAAAAAATTAATTTTTTCTTATAAGATACAACAAAAAAATATTTTAATCGTTTTCTCTATTTTTCTTTCAACGCATTGTTTTGCAGCACAAACAAAAAAATTAACACATCTGGACAAGAAAAAATTATAGTTTCGTACATTGAATAATCTATTTTAAAACATTTGACGAATGGTATGACTCAATCCGTTTTTTTATTTCATATTAGATAACAAAATGAAATTGTTGTTGCCGAAGTAAAAAAAAAAATAAATTAAATTCACTTTCGTTTTCCTCATCTTATTTTTTAAAACATTTTGACGACCCCCCACGAATTTTTATATCTTTTACATTGAATAATCTATTTTTAAAACAAAAAAATACTGTTCATATATTCACTCCTGAAAAAAATCAATGCTTTTTTTCCTTTTTTTCTTTCAATGTTCGTTTTCTTCATAAAAATGTTCGATATTCCCTCATTTTCTTATTTTTTTCATGAAAATGTTCGTATGTTCCCCTATCACTACTCCCGTTTATTTTGGTATAATAATTTTTGGTAGTTTAGATCTAGTAAATTCTCAACAATCTGCAGTTTAATTTTGTTGTTAAAATTTGTTAGTTGTGTATTTTTTTTGATAATCATATGTTATGATGCAACAATTCATTCATTTATATAATTATCTCAACAGCATATATCTCGACAAATTAGATGAAAACCAGGCTCCTGAACAAGGATCCTGCATTTGTATAGAAAGAGCTAAAGTTTATCGAATCCTTTCCTACTGAAGCTAGGTGGAACACTTTCAAGGCACCCTCTTGATATCAGGATTACAGGAATTTTAATCAAATTATCTACTAATTTATATGTCACGGTTGCAAGAACTCCGCAAAAATAGAAATCGTAATGATGGGAGTTGTTCGAAAAGGTAATTAGTTGGATGGTTGGAGCATCGGCGCATGTATTATGTATTTTAAAGCTTGTTTCTGTATTCATTCTAATTTATTTAGTCTATAATTCGCACATCCATTCGCACTGGCTGTAGCTGTATGCGAAGTATGTGTTCTTTGGCAGGATGTATATCAATTTAAAGACAACAAATGTAGTGGGAGGTTTGTCTGGTAGACCGTGCAGGTCTACCAGGTGGTCTTGCACGCCATTAAACCCTGCGCTAGCTCACTCGAGCGAAGGTTCTATAGACCAACCTCTTTACAAGAAATTTAAAACTAAAAGAAAACAAACGAAGCGTGCCTACATCACCACCCAAGATCTCCAGACGGGAGATCCATCAGGTCACCACTGTCCCTAACTTTAAATTACGTTAGCCCTGCATTATTTAACATAAAAATTTTCAGTAGTAAAAAAAACAAATAATAAAATAAAACAAAAAGTAAACTTCCCTTTGTTGGTTGATTGCTGAAGTTTTCCCTGTATCATCCGAATCATCCGTCTTCGCCAATTCATCAAAATCCAAAACGTTGATATCGAACTATGGATATCAGATCGATCTCGTTCAGATTATCAGCATCAGTGCAATCAATTAATAAAAAAAACATCCGTTAATGGGCGTACAATCGATTATTTATATTTCATTATTAGACCACCTTCACCATTCTACATATGATTTTGGAGTTAAGATAAGCTTTTTAACAATATGACACTTATCCAATTTAACTATAACTAACTTGCGTATTATATTATACAGTTTGTTCTATTTATATCGGTTCATCCAACTTTTATTTGTATTTATTAGTAACCACTTTTCACAAAATTGCACAAAAGGAACTAATTTTAAAATTTTATTCTTATTTATACTTTAAATTTGTCATCCCGACAACACTGTTCCAACTCAAAAAAAACGGATTTATACCGACCCAACATCTCAAAACTCACTAACTAACCAACTCCATATTCCGAAAACTCACTTAAAAAAAAATATCACCAATTAACTTAAATGCCAACCACCAACTCACTGAATAATTAAAAAAAACAATTGAAATTTCTGAGTACGAGCAAAAAACCGATCAGCATAAATTTTCTTTAATCGGTAAATGGTCTATTCTGCAATTATTTCTCTGGGAATTTTCATAATTATGAAAAAAAATTAAAAATTAAAGTTAAAAAAAATAAGTTGATACGTTGCTTCCGGAAGGAAATTTTAGAAGTGTTTTAAATGATTGTGTTATTACACACAATTGGGTTGAGAAGTACAGTGACTTCGAAGCTCTCTATAGTATATTACTATAGGTAAAGAGGACGGAAATGGAAGCACAACTTACAGGGAAGATCTTGCCCGTTACACAAATACGGCATGATTGACTTTTTAACCTTGTCTATATGACACAGCCAATTTAACTTGCTATCAATACTCAATACGAAATAAGCTTAGTGAATATTTTAAGTCGTTAGAATCATGAACAGGTTTATTCACATCATAACTTAAATTAATTTAATAAGTTTTAAATACAGATACGCCTCGACAAGAAGCACATTTTCATAACTCAAAATTTTAAGTGCCGTCCTACGAATCAAAGTACCTGTAAAATATGCAAACGTTTCAGTTTGTTCATAGCAACATAAGCCATTAATTACTTGAATAAACCAATGTTACGAGCTCATTGCCAAACGATGATGAGTTCACGTGTTTGAAGTTTGTTGAGGAAAAAAATCGTATTCAAGATTCATTCTGGATCAAAATATAAATTTTTTATCCCCACCCTATTTGATTTGTACTGCATTTAATTTTATAATAAAACGAAATGGTTATTAAGTATTAACTCATTTTAATTGTTTTGTGTCAGTTACGATAGCTGTTCAATTTATTTTCCTATAAACAATATTTAATTTTTGAATAATTATTTATAAAAATGAATCTAACTGACGGTCCAAGCAGTAGTTACCGTGTTGGCAATTTTGGAATAATTGATTACATTTTGTTTATAGTAACATTGTTTGTTTCATCATTGATTGGAATTTATTTTGGATTCTTTGAAAAAAAGTCATCGAAATCAACGGATGATTACTTAATGGGTGGGAGACAAATGGACGTTTTTCCAATTGCTATGTCATTAATAGCCAGGTAAATATTATTTGATAAGAAATATTTCAAACAGAAAAATAAAATTTGTTTTTGTTCGAAATTATTTGATTAGTCATTTATCAGCAACTACTTTTCTTGGAGCTCCAGTTGAGATGTGCACATTTGGAACACAATACTCACTTATTAGTCCAAATTTATTTTTTGTTATATTACTCGTTAATTTGATTTTTATTCCGGTTTACTACAAAAACAATATCACAATTTGTTATAAGGTAAGGAAAGTTTGTTTTCGGTACATGTCACAATAATGACAGGTATGGACATTAAAGCCATTGTGCCAAAAATCAAAGCATGTAAGATACGTAAAAAGTGTGACTTACTCTGTAATTTAAAAACGCGTGAAAGAGTGAACTGAAAAAACATATACTGAGCAAGATAACAGTTGTATGCTTTTTTAACATTATAATTATACAGATATTTTCATTCATGTGTTTCTACGAATATTTCTAAAGTAATGCATAACTTAGAGTTGAGTAACGATTCAAACTAATTGTTGTTGTAATTTATGACATGTTGCATTAGTTTAATTACCAAATATTCATGTTACCCTCTAAAACCGTTAGTTTTACACCAATAACAAAACAAGGCTATCTAGAACTCTGAGCTTTCATACATTTCTACAGTGAACAGTTTATATAAATAACCGTTTCTAAATAACCTACCACCGTTAAATTATTTGAATATTTGAATAGCAAACATGTTATTTTTACCCGAATGTCCGGTTCTATAGGCCGTTAGACTGCATATTTAAAAGACAAAATCGAATCTAATTTTTAGCTTTATATAACAAATGTAACTTATATGTCAAGTAGTCTTCATTTAAAAAGTCACTACTTTGTTGTAACTACAATTGTAAAATTGATAGAAGAATGGATCAGCATATTGATTAAAAATGATGCAACGCGTAACATATCTTCGTGTGTTCGAATAACCTTCCTTGATAAAACTAATTGAGTAATTTTTCATGTTTCAAATGAAATTTAATTACTCTTTGAATTTGTACAGTTGTGATGAATTTTTCCAAATAAAGAAAGAAATACAAGTGCCGTCTCGGATGATAAATTCTATTCAAAATTATTTATTTAAAAAAACAGTTTCGTTTTTTTTGTTTGCTAGAAAAACATAGTAAAAACTATTAACAAAAGAAATCACACAAGCAGCGGTGGGCTTAGATCATATCTTTGCCCAATTTTGTTTATTTAAATTTGCGGTAGAAAATGGTACTTCACAATTTGTAATTTATTTTCTAATCCAAAAATTATGAAGCCTTGAACGAAAATTCAATGTATTTCATTATAAACACATTGCTGCATTTTAAGGTATCATTGCATCGAAAAATCAGATCTTCGAATAATGTTTTAGAATCGACAATCAGTAGATCGGTAGTTCATATCAGCAAATTTCAATTATCGAAGATTTTAAAATTGAAAAATCATTGGATCGAAATATCATATCGCCGAAATTTCATTTCGTCGAAAAGTTTTGCATCGAAATATCACATCACCAAAATCATATAATCGAAAATTTAATTCATGAAATCGAACAATAAGATGGTCGAAGTTTATAAAATAGAATAGAAAATCATATAATCGGCATATTATAACATCGAAAATTTTCGATACAATAAATAAATCATTACATCGAAAAATCTTTCCATCGAAAAATAGGGTATACTCTTCAGTATATTTTAATATCTAGTACCAGGAGACCGAGCTTAGCGCGGTGAAAAAAAGACAGTTTTTTAATCTCTCTCGCAAAATAACTTTAAATTTAATATATATTTTTATTTTACAAAACTTATTATTTGTGGTTTTTGATACAATAATTTCTGCTGAAAAACCAAATGTCAATATATGGAGGGTTGAAATCTCTAGCTCTGAGATATCAAGACTTCGGTCTGGGTTAAGAATTTTTTATATAGTTTTCGAAAAAAAACTTTTATTAGGAAATTGTTTTTAGTTTTGGGCAGCGATGTATATCAAACATAACTTTTTGTTAAAGTACAAGTATTTTTGAAGTAAAACTTCTTTAGGCGCGTTATGAGAATTTTGCAACGGAAGTATAAAAAACGAATATAATATTCGGCAAATATACGATTCAATCCGATTATTTTATTCACTGGTTTTTTGTGCATTATAGAAATAGTTCATATTTTTCGATGCTTAAAAATTTAACAGAAATTCAATTAAAAAAACATAATTTTGAATTAAATTTAATGATTTTCAATCCGAATTTTTGAAGTATTTTAATTTAATTTAATATCAGTTTTCAAAATATTATATGTCTGCTCCATTTTTGTTTACAATGGATGCTTAGACTCGTAAATTAATAAAAATGGCAGCATATTTTACTTTTTTAAAGGCAGAGAAATAAGTTGTCGCAAATCTTGGTAAATGGCATATATAATGAAATATAAGTTGACAAAAAGCACCGTTTTGAAATTTAAGCAAAATCGAATAACTGGTTCAGGAATGGAAGCATGTTTGGTGGATCTTTTTGGTTTGGATGGTCAAGTCATTAATTTGTTCATTTGTATTATTATATTTTTTATTCACTTATTCAGTCTCGTACTAAATGTTATATGTGTTGGATGTATCGATTGTAGATGGTGGTCATGGTGTGGTCATGGTGGTCATTGTGGTCATGGTGGTCATGGTAGTCATGGTGGTAAAAGGTCATGGTGGTCATTGTGGTCATAGTGGTAATGGTGATCACGGTGTTCACGGTGGTCATGGTGGTCATGGTGGTCACGGTGGTCACGGTGGTCATGGTGATCATGGTGTTCACGGTGGTCATGATGGTCATGTTGGTCATGGTGTTCACGGTGGTCATGGTGGTCATGGTGGTCATGGTGGTCACGGTGGTCATGGTGTTCAAGGTGGTCATGGAGGTCATGGTGTTCACGGTGGTTATGGTGGTCATGGTGGTCATGGTAGTCATAGTGGTTATGGCGGTCACAGTGATCATGGTGGTCATGGTGTTCACGGTGGTCATGATGGTCATGGTGTTCACGGTGGTCATGATGGTCATGTTGGTCATGGCGGTCATGGTGGTTAAGGTGGTGATGGTAGTCATGGTGGTAATGGTGGTCACGGTGGTCATGTTGGTCATGGTGTTCACGGTGGTCATGATGGTCATGATGGTTATGGTGGTGTCACGGTGGTCATGGTGGTCATTGTGTTTAGAGTTTGCATCCCGGGCTTTCCCGGGCGGGAAAAAATATTTGTGTTGATTAAATTTGTTTTGTTAAATAGAGAAATGAGTGCGTGTAATCTTTGAACGCGGTTGAAATAAATTTCTTTGGCTACTGTAGCAGGTATATAAAGATGAAATATAAAATAAATATGTCATATTACAATTTAGAGCTGCATTTCATGATAATATAATTTACTGTGTAATAAAAAGCAATATTTACATAATGTATTAAAGTCAATTCAATTATTAGCATAATTGAAATATGAAATTAGAGGTTTATGACATATTTGCTAAATTTATTGAAAAATGCATCAATTGTTGTACCAATTGTTAAATTAAGTGGACATGTGTTCATCGTGAAATTGAATTTGTAATACGTTGTAAGACTTTGTAAAACATGTAAATATGGTTTTTATTACACATTGTTGTAATTATATTATCAAGAATATTAGAAAGAAACTCTAAATCTCAATATGACATATCTATTTTATTTTATATATATTATTTTTAGTAATACCTGCTGCAGTGGCCAAAGAAGTTTTACTTCAACAGCGTGTAAAGATTGCGCACTTCATTTTTTTTATCTCTGTTAAGATATGTATTACAAAACTAACACGAAACATAAATACGTTGTCGGAAAGTTATAACAGATCATAAATTAACATAATTTATAGTGTATTCTTTTCGGCTGTACCGAACAAATTTCAGTACAGTTCCAACACCGAATTATTTTTTTTGTATTGAAATTCATTCCAAAAGAATACAAAATTCGATAATTCGGTGGTGGAACTTGTTCGGTACAGCCGAAAAGAATACACTATTATAGCGAAAAGATGATAAAATCAGCAAACTACTTTAAAACCTCTCCATTTAGCATTTCGAGAAAATATTACAAAATCACAAATTCATATTTCTTTCAAACTTCCAAAGTAAAAATTAAATAAAATCAAACTTTTTTCAAAATTCTAAAAATATTCCAAAAATTCTTAAAAATTCAAAAATTTCAAACTTTTTCCAAAATTCTAAAAATATTGCAAATATTATAACACTATCACAAATTGAAACTTTTTTCAAAATTTCAAAAATTAAAATAAAAACAAAAAATTAAAATTTTTCAATATTCTAAAAATATTCCCAAAAATTCTTACAAAATCAAAGATTCTAAAGCTATTGCAAAAATTATAACAAAATCAAAAATTGAAACTTTTTTCAAAATTCTTAAAATATTCCAAAAATTTTTATAAAATGAAATATTTACTTCTACTTTACAGAAAATACTTTTTCTAAATTCCAATAATATTCCAAAAATTCTTAAAAATTCAAACTTTTTCCAATAATCTAAAAATATTGCAAAAATTATAACAATATCAAATATTGAAACTTTTTTCAAAACTCCAAAAATTATAATAAAATCAAGGATTTAAAATTTTTCAAAATTCTAAAAATATTCCAAAAATTCTTGCAAAATCAAATATATATACAAAAATTCTATTTTTTTTCAAAATTCTAAAAATATTGCAAATATTATAACAAAATCAAAAATTTAAACTTTTTCAAAAATTCTAAAACTAATGCAAAAATTATACAAAAATTGAAACTTTTTTCAAAATTCTAAACATATTGTTAAAATTATAACAAATGCAAACCTTTTTCATACCTTCAAAAATACTGCAAAAATTATAACAAAACCAATAATTCAAACTTTTTCAAAATTATAGACCTCCTGACCAAGTAGCTACAAAACATTATTTCAGAGTTTAATTAATTAATATAGATTGATTTTGAATAGTGAAACAAATAACATGAAAAAAAAACAAAATAACCGCACAAAAAACTCAAAAAACACAATTATCACATTTTTGCCATTTTTTCTGAAAAAATCGTCAAAATTTTAAAAAAAGTAATTTTCGGCACATCTACTACGCAAGACCTTTCCTACAATATACATATTGCCACACTGTTGATGGAGTAAATATTTTAAAATTGTACCGCAAAAATTATGCTTGCGTATATATAAATACGTAGATAAATTTTTCTAATTATAATCAACGGAACAAACTTTTTTTGGTATATATTTATTATAACATGTTTCGAATGTAAACATTCATCGTCAGATTACAAAAATATACAGAAAAAAGAAAAAATAATAATAACCAAAATAATAAATACCAAAAAAAGGTTTGTTGATTATAATTACAATAATTTATTTATATAAATTATTGATTTTATTTACTATAATAAAATTTAAAATTTTTCAAAATTCTAAATATATTTCAAAAATTCTTACAAAATCAAAAATTAAAATTTTTTCCAAAATTCTAAAAATATTGCAAAAATTATTACAAAATCAAAAAACAAACTTTTTCAAAATTCCAAAAATATTTCAAAAACTATAACAGATTTAAAAATTTCCATGTCCAATTTCATTTTCAATTACATTTACGTCATAAAAACAGAAAAATTTTTTTCTCCAAAAAATTGGCTAAATAAATAAATGAAATCATATTTTGACACACTTGACATTATTTTTTTGACAAACTTATAATGCCATAATCCTCTATAATAATAATAAATTTTCATGTCAAACAAATAATAAATTTTATTTTTTTACAAAAAAATTGTGTAAAAAAATAAATAAAAATCTTGCTTTTGACACACTTGACAACATTTTGGTCCAGTTTGTTGTCTTGTTTTTGATCTCACATACCAATCGCGACCACAAGATTTCTTCAAATTCAATGTTTTTATTCGTAATAACTTAAAATGAACGTTTTTAAAGCAAAAATATGCAAATTTCCTTGTTTTGACACATTTGACGATTTTTTTGACACACTTTCGGTACAGTTATCGAACACATCGGCCTTTTGGCTCTTTCCATTGAGTAAACCTGTTTTGGGAAAAAAAATGTTTAAATCCGTCCAGCGGTTTTCTAGATTTCGAGGGTTGTGACGGCTGGCCGGCAAACAGACATACATTTTTTTTTGCTTTTATATTTTATATTAATATAAGTTGTGGTTATATTAGTTTATTATTACAATTATGTTGAGGTTCGATTAACTACACGTTAAACATCTTTATATATATTTTAACACATTATTTATTTAAATATTTATTACATATAATTAATGTAATTACATTATAACACATATAACACAGGCCACTATTTTGAGTATAACTTTCTATATCCACAACATCACGTACACTGCATATATATTAGTTTTACTTCTATTTCTTTAGTCAAAAATTGCAGCATCAAGCGCTTGGAATATGATATGTTTTTATGAATATACTTTAATGCTGATTATGTTATAATGTTATTAAAGTATAGTGTAACCCTTATGGTCAATCACTACACTTTTTTAGAATCAGTAGGTCCTAAAACGTCGGGAAATGCCAAAAAAAGTGGGGGCAAGAAGTTTACTTTTGGCTCATGATTGTAATACTTAGGTCTTTCAGACCGAAGTAATTATAACAAAATCAAAAATACAAACATTATTCGAAATTCCATTATTCATTCTGATGACACGCTTGACAATATTTTTTTGACAAACTTATAATGCGTTGATTGCATGTTTATACTGCACAGAGCTAAGTTTTGGTTTGCGTCGATACTAAAATTAAATTTAAAATTTAATCTCAAACTTGTTAAAATATAAATAAACAATTTCACGATACCAGAAATTAGTGGTCTGCATAATGGTCCAAATACATGTGCAGAATTCTGCATGCAGCGAAATTAGAACATGTGTTGTTATATGAGAGCAATTACATGTAAATTCTGCATGCAGAAAAATTCTGCAAGATATCTCTAATTCTAATTTCGCTGCACAGAGGCAGTGCTACCACAATAAAAAAAACAAAAACTACTTGAAAACTCAGATAAAAATTGATGATTTTGACATTTTGTTTAAAAATGAATTATTTTTTTTTTAACTCAAATAAAAATGAATGATATTTGTTTGAAAATAAAATTATTTTTGTAATGATTATTTGTTTATAAAGATATTCAAATATTCTAAATAATCCAAATTATAAAATAATTAAAACTAATATTGTTAATAAATAAATTTTTGGGAAAGGATTATCGGAAACAGTGGTATATGTAATTTGAACTTAAATTTTAATTTAGACATAAACGTTTTTACAGGCAACGATTCAATTATTTTCTTCTATCTTAGTTAAAGACAGTTTTCTTTATATTGCGACAATTTTCATTTATAACTATTTTATAATACGTAAGAAAACGAACTGTCATTGTTACGAAAATTCTGCACGTCAAATATATAAAAATTCTGCACATCTATTTTAGATGCAGATATGCATGCAGCACTGCGTGCAGACTTTCTGCACATGTATTTTGGGCATAAATGCATTTAAAATATACACAATTACACAAATGTACTTAAATACAAATCATCTACGAGTAAAAGTGTTACAAATATTTATATTCTAAAGTATAAAATAGTCTAAATACAAACAAAAATAAATATCCGCTTACTTTTTTACAAAATATCTTTTCTACTCTCACCACTAATACTTATACTTAGAATACGTAAAATGTAATTGGGTAGTTTAGAAACAAATTATAGTAAAAGAAAAAGCTGAATATACTCAAATATTTGAAGTATTATTATTTATTTGGGAGTACAGAAACTTTTTGAGAAAGTATGTAAAACGAATAATTATCCCTAATGGATCATGTATACCGTAATAGTTATTGATTAAGCAATCGGATTTTAACATAGGTTCAACTATTAGTCAGAATAGGAGTTATATTTTTTGGTAATAAAATGTGTTGTGTGGAAGGCATTACAATTTACGTCACAACACATGAAAACCTTTAAAGACCAAGGTCCAGCAACAACATAACATGCGGTCTAAGGTGCTAATGAACTCAAATTTTTTGTTTATTGTTTTAAAGAATGGATAAATAAACAGAAAATGTTATCACATCATAAAATACGATAAACCAATATTTTATGATAGGATAAATGAAATAAAAATAAAACAAAAGGAATATTCCATAGCTAAGATTGAAGGTGCTACCGTTGACTGAATACAGTTTATCCGCCAGCATTCCTAAGATATTCCCGTCGTTAGTGATATCTCACTACTATTGCCAGTGGAATATTTGATATCTCACGTTAACTCGTAGGTTAATAACAGGAATTGGAGAACGCGGGATTGTTACCCGTAGATCACAGATGAAAACCAATTTACAAATGAACAAGACTGATTTTTTCATGTAAGAAAAACTTAAAATTAAGTTTGTAGGGGTTTTTTGTGAGTTATTAAGCATAAGTACATATTGGAAAGTCTAATAAAACTTCAACTCCTGATCAGAACAGATCGTTAAAAAACAAAAAGTAAATAAAATATTTTTTATTTAAAGTTAAATAATAATAATAACAAAAACGGATTTTTAATAATTCATTTTATAAAATATGAATTGGCTGAAATATCACAGCTCTGAGATATCAAGACTTCGGTCTTGGTTAAGGATTTTGATATAGTTTTCGACAAAAAACCTTTATGAGGACATGGTTTTTAGTTTTGGGCAGCGATGTATACAAACATAACTTTTTGTTAAAGTACATGTATTTTTTTATCACTGTTTAGATATGTATTACAAAATTAACACGAAACATCAATACGTTGTTGGAAAATTACAACAGATCATATATTAACATAATTTAGTGAAAAGATTTTACAATCAGCAAACTACTCAAAAACCTCTCCAGCGTTTCGAGAAAATATTTCAAAATCACAAATTCATATTTCTTTCAAATTCCAAAAATATTGTCAAAATTAAAAAAAAAAATCAAAAACTCAAACTTTTTTCAAACAAAATTCTAAACATATTTCCAAAATTATTACAAAATCAAAGAACTTTTTTCAAAAATTCTAAAAATATTGCATAACAACTTATAGCAAAATCAAAAATTGTAACTTTTTCCAAAACTATAAAAATTATAATAAATTCAAAAATGTAAAATTTTTCAAATTTCTAAAAATATTCCAAAAATTCTTACAAAATCGAAAACTGAAACATTTCCAAAATTTCAAAAATTTCGAAAACTATAACAAATTCAAAAATTTCCATTTTCAATTATATTTACGTAAGCAACAGCTAAATTTTTTTTTCCAAAAAATTATCTAAAAAATAAATGAAAAAAAAATTCAAAAATAAATGAAATCATTTTTTTGACACACTTGACAATTTTTTGTTTACAAACTTATAATGCAATAAAATTCTCAATAATAATAATTTCGTGTTCATTATACATTTCATTTCATACAAATAACTAATTTTATCATTTTTCTAAAAAACTAATGAAAATCACTCTTTTGACACACTTGACATTATTTTTTTGACTAACTTATAATTCTCAATAATAATAATAAAATTTCATGTCGTACAAATAATTAATTTTATTTTTTCAAAAAATTGGTTAAAAAATAAATACAAATCTTTCTTTTGACACACTTGACAACATTTTTTTGACAAACTTATAATGCCGTAATTCTCAATAATAATAATAAAATTTCATGTCAAACAAATAATTAATTTAATTTTTTCCAAAAACTTGGGTAAAAAAATAAATAAAAATCTTTCTTTTGGCACACTTGACAACATTTTTTTGACAAACTTATAATGCCATAATTCTCAATAATAATAATAAAATTTCATGTCAAACAAATAATTAAGTTTTTTAACTACTAACTTGAGAAATCGTCATTATTTACTCGAATGCCCCAATGAGAAGTAATTTTTATCCACGACTACTAAAGAATATATGCTTTCCATGCGTATGTCTTCCATTATAATTGTATTCATTCCACAACTAGTGATTATAATTAAATTCTTCAACAGTTCTATAGTTTATTAAATATTCCCCTAACAAATTAAAAACTTCATTTGTTAAAGTAATATCAAAAGGTTAAAACAAGAACAATACATATATAAAATATAAAATAAAAAAGTTTTTCTATGCTATCTATGATGCATATTTTTCAATATGGTGATAAAAACTTTAGCAGGCAAACTGGAATTTAATCGAAATATTTTGAAGTCGTGGATAAAATAGCATCTTGTATTCGCATAGGATGATGGCCATTCTTTACTCGAATGATTCCCTACACTCGCTACGCTCGTTTCGGGAAACTTCATCCTCGTGAAGAATTGCCATGATTCTCAATTCATACAAGAATCTACTATTCTCAAGCTAAGTCAATAATAATAACAAAAAATTACCTAGGTTAATAATGACAAATTTTCTTTTATTTTTAATTGAAATGAACAAAAAAACACAAACCAATAATAATTGCATTTCTTTGTTTTGTTTTATTTGTATGAAACTAAACTTTCAGGCTACTTGATGTTTTAAGATATTTAAAAAATGAAATGGAAAATGACTAATATCAAAATATAATCAAAGCAAATATGATAATTAGTGTTAGTAGTTAAAAAAATTCTATATATACCTCGGTTGAAAAGACTAATATAGACCTCGAACATTATATCCCTCGACGCTACGTGCCTCAGGATCTAAAAGTTATCGGTCAATAATGGCTTACATCTTAACCTTGTTATACAGTGTACTATTATTTTTTTCCAAAAAATTGGGTAAAAAAATAAATAAAAATCTTTCTTTTGACACACTTGACAACATTTTTTGACAAACTTATAATGCAATAATCTAGTTTTTGATCCCGACCATCCAAATTTCTCCACATTCTTTGTTCCTACTCATGATCACTTAAAATGAACGTTTTTTAGGCAAAAAAATTATTTCCTTGTTTTGACACACTTGACGATTTTTATGACACACTTCCGTTACAGTTATCGAACACATCGTCCTTTCGGCTCTTACAATTGAGTGTGTCTATTTTTAGAAACCCAAAATTTTTAAAATCGCTTCAGCCGTTTTCTAGATTTCGTCGGTTGTGACGGACAGCCTAGTTGAATCTATGTCCATGTTAAAATCCGATTGCTTAATCAATAACTATTACGGTACATATGACCATTAGGGATAATTATTCTTTTTTCATTCTTTCTCAATAAGTTTCTGTACTCCCAAATAAATAATAATACTTCAAATATTTGAGTACTCATTTTTTTTTCCTTACTATAAATTTTTTTTAAACTACCCATACATTTTACGTATTCTAAGTACATTCACACTACATAGCTAAGATTCAGGGTTCTACCGTTGGCTGAATACATGTTCATACGCCAGCGTCCCTAAGATATCACCTTTGCTAGTGATATCTCACTACTATTGTCAGCGTGCCTGTACCAGGTATTGACAGGTATCTAATTATCCTTTTCTCTTT
Organism: Diogma glabrata; assembly: GCA_963693315.1. NCBI lineage: Eukaryota > Metazoa > Arthropoda > Insecta > Diptera > Cylindrotomidae > Diogma > Diogma glabrata. The sequence continues at coordinate 46,151 of CAVNZG010000387.1, read as the reverse complement.
TCTAAATACATCCAATGTCCAAACACATCCAAAATTTAATTTATTTTTAATATATTGCATATATAATCTAAAAAATTTCATCCAGATAACGACTACTGAATATCATTATTTTTGTATTCTAAGTACATCCAAATACATTCAAATACATCCAAATACCTCAAATACAAATTTTAACAAAACCAAATCCTTTTTAATTGCCAGTTATAAGTATAGTAGTTTTTATATAAAGTATTCGTAAATACTCTACATTCAAATATATTTTTTTTCAAATATAATTTCAGTTGAGTATAACATTTTTTGTTTCTTTTTTCTTTGTACGTATTTTTAGAGTGCAATAACAAATACAAATAATTTGAGTATTTGCAATAATTACGAGTAAATTATTACTATTTGTGCAGTGCTCTGCCAGAAATATCGAATTTGTGAAAACAATCATTTGTTTGTACAACTAAAATTTTAAAAATAACATTTGTTTTTGAATACAAAGATAGCTTGTATATGTGAAATCTCAACAAACAGTTTCTTTAATCTAAATTCTAAAGTTGAATGGTTGAAAACTTGGGTTCGGACATTTTTCATTTTATCAATTTACAGGTAAAGTCTTTGATAATTTGTATACTGCAAATAATTGCTATTGTAAATCAAGCTTGTTAAATGTGTCGTATTCAACAAATTGATGTTATAGTAGTTAAATTGTTAATTTTATTGTAATAAATTTTAAATTTTAATACATCATTTATGATTTCCAATTCTTGCTTTTTCTACGATTAAGCGGGAAAATATTTTATAGAGACCTTAATTCTTTTCAATTCCAAATTTGTATTACCATTGCTGGAATCAGGGCACAAGTTTTATCTTTTTAAAGGAGCTGTAAAAATCACTGAAAGTAAAATTCTTTACATTTATTTACGTTCTTTACATTCTTTATATTCTTTACGTAAAAAACTATTTTTAACTAATTCTTTACATAAAAATGTAAAGAATTATTCTTTACATGAAAATGCACAACTCTGAAAAACGAAGCAACACGAAAATAATTTAACGATATAATAATAAACACAAGAATTGAAGGTAGTGAAAATAAACACAAAAAACAAACGGGTACTGTGAATAATCAATTTTAGTGAATAAAAAAAATTTTCATATTTTTGTGTGCCTTGTTTCATGTCGGCTTACCGATATATAAATATATTTTTTTATAATACTAAGAAAATTATGAAAATTTAATATCACAAATCAGTCAAATATTAAAATTTAAAATATGCCAAAAATTTCTACAAATTCGTGCATTAGTGCAAAAATTATAACAAAATCAAAAATTCAAACTTTTTCTCAAAATTACAAAAATTATAATAAAACCAAATACTTTATCTTTTTCAAAATTCTAAATATATTCCAAAAATTATAACAAAATCAAAAATTGAAACTTGTTTCAAAATTCTAAAAATATTGCTGAAATTATAACAAAATGCAAACTTTTTTCAAACCTTAAAAAATACTGCAAAAATTATAACAAAACCAATAATTCAAACTTTTTCCAAAATTCCAAAAATATTGCAAAACTTATAACAAAATCAAAAATACAAACTTTTTGCATAAGTTATAATAAAATAGAAAATTTAAATGTTTTTCAAAATTCTTAAAATATTTCAAAAAATAATCCAAAATCAAAGATTGAAATTTCAAAATCAAGCAAACATTGCAAAAATTATAACATACTCAAAAATTCAATCTCATTTTCCAACAGTTCCTTTTGTTCTGAAGTCGTGGAATCTGGAATAATAAAAAATTACTTAAGAAACATCTCCCTAATAATTACAAGTTTTATTAAAACGAAGTTTAATTAGAAACAGTTTGATATTTTAAAACTGTTCCTATAAGCTGGGAGGATTTGAATCGGGATAGAACCACATTCCAGGTCAAATTTCATGTTCAATTACATTTCATGTCATACAAGAAATTAATTTTGTTTTTCAAAATAATTGGGTAAAAAAATAAATGAAAATCATTCTTGACGGTATTCCTTGACACACTTTAAATACAAAAATCAAGGTCCTGGTCTCACATACAGATGCCGATCTTCAAGATTTCCCAGATTCAGCTACTACTTATTATCACTGAAAATACACGTTTTTAAGCCAAAAATATGAAAGTTAGCTTTTTTCACGTCAATCGGTTTGTGCAAACAGTCAAATTGTTGAGATCACTCACTATAATAAGACATTAAGCAGAGGAATTTCTTTATCCGTACATAGTAAAACTTGAAATGATTGGACTTTAAACAAAAAACAAACGGGAATCCTGACTGAGAAATCTCTAATTTTCTTATTTTTTTACCAAAACCAGTTCATGGTTGAATATAAAATGAAGATAATTTGACAAAAAATAAAAAGAAAACAATAAAAATTATATATATTAATCGAAAATTATATAAAATAAATTAAACAACGCTTACATTAATAAGTTGATTTGATGTTCCACTTGAAATCCATGTGAATTGTTCCTCTATCAGTCCACCACATGAAACATTTGCATATAATCAACTGAATGCTGCACTCTATGTATATTTTCCCAAACACAAAATATCAAAACTTTCAGCTCTTGTTCCTTAGATTTCTTTTGCAATAAATTCACCACATTCCATTATTGTTGACGTGCCAAAACTTCAAATATATTGCTTTTATTCTCTTCCATTTATTAATATCAGCTTTATTTATATGTTTTTTCCAAAATAATAGTATTTATTATTGTATTGTTTTCTAACCTATAGCCTAATGAACTTAACCTATTGTCTAATGAAAATTTTCCTACACAAAAATTATCATTATTCAATTGGTATGATTCCAATTGGTCAAATCGTTTTGATTGTATTAAAATTATTTTCAAATTTTAATCACAATAGCTTTGAAATGTTTTGTTCAAAAATCATATTTTAAGTTAAATTCTCTTATTTCGTTTAGTTGAATTTGGTTGATTGTTGGGAGTGGGGTTTTTTTATCATCGGCTTCACATTCTTCGAGCAATTTAAAACAGAAACACAGCTCAGACCCACACAAATTATATTTTTTTTCTAATAAATAAAAATGTTGAGATTGGTATATTATTTGGGTTTTATTAAAAATTATTGACAGTTTAATATCTTTATACACAAAACTCAGTAAAGATTTTACTAATTTTACTTTGAACAAAAAAACATTGTAATGTTATGGAGCCACTCTTATCCATAACCATTGAGTCACTGTAAGTAATTAAACTGTATTGTAATATTTGTTGATTAATTATTATTTAAAACTATTTAAAGGAAAACAAATATTACGTTACAGTTTAAAAAAACCAATGAATAAACCATTTGAAAGGAAACTCAAATTCTATTGACATTTTCCGCAAACTATGCAATTAATTAAAAGTGTGGAAATGTTAATAGAAAGAAAAAACAGTTAGTCTAGTAGAAGCACCGCAACCCTGAACATCAGGGAATATAATTATTAACATAATATTTAATTAGTGAAATAATTCCATAATAATCAGTTGAAGTTGAATAATGTAATAATAATTGGTTACTAATAAAATATTGATTACAATATATAACAGAAAATATAACAGAAAATCAATTAAAAAAAGTCAAAGTGTTTTCTTTATAATAAAAAGTGAAAAAGCGGTTTAGCCAATTAAGAAAATCAGAACATAATTTGGTGACAGCGGTGGGATACTGAGGATAAAGCATCTGCCTCAGTATCCAGAATTCGAACACTCCAACATTCAATAAGAAAAAAGAATAAACAAAAATTAATACAAAATTTTTGTCAGAAATCAAAATACAGCAAATCCATCACTACTACATCCAGTTTTCAATATTTCATCAGTTTCAACAGCAAATTTCAAAACAACGCAAAACAAAAATCAACACAAAATATTTGTCAAAAATCAAAATACAGCAAATCCATCACTACTACATCCAGTTTTCAATATTTCATCAGTTTCAACAGCAAATTTCAAAAATCAAAATTAACCAATTCAAAATTAACAAAGTAAATTCCAAACATCTAGACCATCAATACAACATGTTCAAAATGTAAGTTATTTAATTCTTTTATGTGTAAAATAATTTAAATTAAAAAAATAAAAAAAAAACCTAATTTCATTTATTCCAATTTTTAAATAAAATTATTATAAAAAAAAATAAAGAAATATGATTCTTTAATCGAATAATTAATATAATTTTTTTTATTCTGTTGTTGCCTTCCGCATAACAAAACATAATTTTTAATTGCAAACTAAAACAAAAAGAAAACAAAATTTAATACCTTCAATGGAATTTTTTTTTACTTCGCAAATTGATATTTTTTCCCATACGCGCGCCGCAAATAATAATTTACTAATTTAAAATAAAATAAAACAAAATTCGTGTACTAACATAATATAGTATATTAAGAAACTAGTTTCATAATCGACGATTTTATCGCACGCAATCTGTTTAGAAAACGACCCGCGCAGCGGGGAGTTTTCTAAAGGATAAGTGCGATAAAACGTCTTATGAAACGAGTTTTTTATACTATTTTTTCTATTTTGCATTTTTTGTCTTGAAATTTTAAAAAATATTTTTATATCTTAATGTTTTAAAGAAAATTTCTAAAAATTTCAATTCAAAATAGTAAGCTCTGCGTTTCATCATATTTCTATATATTTTTTTGTTGCAAAACTAGCGTTCATAAAATGTGTATTTTATTAAAATTTGTCAATTTGATATTTTGTTATTATTACTAATTATTTTAATTAATTAAAATATTTAACACTAATTTAGATTATTTTTTAATAATAAGATTAATTAATAAGAATAATTTTATTTATATAATTATTCGTTTTAACTTTCACTGACGTTTGTATGACCAATGTGACCAACCTTGAAAAATAAAACTTTGCGTATCTTAATGAAGGCCATTTCGATACGCATTTGGGTATCGAAATGACTTTATTTTAAACGCAAAATAGAAAAAGTTTGTTTATGAGTGTCGAATTTTTTGTTGTTAAACATAATAAAAACAAACATAATAAAAGTTTTAAAATCATATGGACCTTAATATAAACCTACGTAGCAGAAAAATCGTAAAATCGAAAAACAATAGTGAAAGTAGTTCTGAAGAAGACAATCCTCTTCTAAGGCCAAAGTCCCCACCTATAGTTTCAAATAGTTTACCTGATAAACCTGTGTCGGTTAAAATGGCTACTTTTGATATGTCACAAGCTATCAAGATGATTCCAGAATTTAATGGAAATTCAATGGAATTGCATAGATTCTTGCAAATAGCAGACATACAATACAAAAGAGCGAAAACGGCAACGGAAAAATTAGACTTTTTAGACGTTATAACATCCAAACTAGTTGGTAGAGCCTATAACTTAATCTTAAGGTACCACACATACGGTTGTTGGGAAACACTTAAGAAGGCAATAGAATTAAACTTTTCTAAACTCCGAGCGGTACAATTAATTATGGCTGATATATTCACACTGTCTCAAGAGGTTAGGGAAAACGTTAATCAATACGCTGCTAGAACTGAAAAATTGTTCGATGAACTTAATATGGCATGTTCCACAACGTTGGATTCTGACTCACAAGGAATTAGAAAACTAAATGAAACCACGGTATTAAATAGTTTTATCAATGGATTGCGTGACCCTTTGCGTCTTATATTACGTGCTGCTAGACTCGATACACTTTCCGCGGTCATAGATTTAGCTTCTCAAGAAGAAAAACTTAACCAAATTCAAATTCGGACGGATTCCAACAAATTATATTGTACAAATTGCAAAACTACTACGCACAATACAAAAGCTTGTCGTAGACGTAGTTTCAACAATAATGAATCCAGTCAGAGTGCCAATAGATTTCCTCGTTTCAATAACTATATCAAGCCACAAGTACAAGTTATACAAGAAGTACCAACAATTTGTAATTATTGTAAAAAGAAAGGCCATACAATAGACGTTTGTAGAAAACGGCTCTACAACTTTAATAGAACAAATAATCTCCAGGAAAACTCTCAAGTGCTTGCTTCGACCAGCACACCGATGCAGGCACAAGACCTACAACAAAGTGCATCAAAAATTCAGAACCTCGAAAACACAATACAGAAACTCTAATACAAAATACAGAACCTCTAATACAAAATCCAGAACCTCTAAAACAAATCTCAGAATCTCACATACAAAATTCAGAACCTCGAAAACAAAATAGACAAACTCTAATACAAAATACAGAACCTCTAATACAAAAACCAGAACCTCTAAAACAAATCTCAGAACCTCCTACTCATAGCTCAGAATCTCTAATACAATATACAGAAGCTCTAATACAAAATTCAGAATCTCTACAACAAATCTCAGAACCTCCTACTCAAAGTTCAGAATATCAAATACAAAATCCAAAAACTCTAACACAAAATTCAAAAACCATAACGCGAACGTCAGAACATTTTCCAAAAACTCAAATAGATTATCCAGAATCTCAAATAAGCAAACAAAAATGTATTCCAAAATAGAACATATCCAATTCTAATATAAAAAACTCTTCATCTCGAATATCCTATTCGAATTCTATATCGCAACCCGAACAATATATAAATATAAACAACGCTGAGAATAAAACATTCTCTTGTGTTTTAGCGCTAGACATTTCTGGGACAAAAAATGTCAACACAAAATTCCTAATAGACTCTGGTGCAAATGTTTGTTTAATTAAACTAGATACTATAAGTCCTAATACCATTGTGGAGAAGACCTCAATAAAATTAAACGGAATCGGTCCAGTACCATTATACACATTGGGTACTACCACATTAAATATTAAATTTCCACATTCGAACATTCATTATCCTATTAAGTTTCACATCGTCGGCTCAGATTTCCCAATTAGCCAAGATGGAATAATCGGTGAAGATTTTCTAAATCAAACAAACTCCATAATAGACTTCGGTAAAAGTTTTATCAAATTGAAACTGCATGAAAAATTTATTTCCATTCCATTTCAAACTCACAAATCAAAAATAGTTATTCCAGCTAGATCTGAGAAAATTATCAAATATGAACCAGTGAATTTTAATGAAGATGCATTAATTATATCACAAAACTTGCAAGACAATGGAATAATTATATCCAATACGTTAGTAAGTTCACACAATGGGTATGTTTTTCTAAGTATACTTAACCCAACAAACGAAACAAAAGAAATTAGTGACAAATTAGAAATACAATTTGAGTCAAAGAAAAATATAACTTAAAACTTCAACCGGAAAAATGCAACTTTTTGTATAAAGAAGTAATGTATTTAGGGCATGTGATATCAGAACAAGGTACTAAACCAGATCCACTTAAAATAGAAGCCGTTCAAAAAATTACTCCTCCTAAATCCCAAAAACAACTTAAATCGTTTCTAGGCCTAGTAGGTTACTATAGAAAATTCATTCAAAATTTTGCAAAGTTAGCAAATCCCTTAAATAAATTACTCAGGAAAAATAACGAATTTAAATGGGATGCATTTTGTGACGAATCATTCAATAAATTAAAACAAGCAATCGTAACATATCCTATTTTGCAATATCCAAATTTCAAAGCACATTTTTTTATTACTACGGACGCTAGTAACGAAGCAATTGGTGCTATTTTATCACAAAAATGTAATACTGACGAACAAGATTTGCCCATTTCATTTGCTAGTCGTGTATTAAATAATGCTGAAAGAAACTATTCTACAATCGAGAAAGAAGCGCTCGCTGTGGTATGGGCTGTCACACACTTTAGGCCATATGTGTATGGACGCAAATTTACCATCGTGACAGATCATAAACCTTTAGTTTGGATTTTTAACCTGAAGGATCCTACTTCAAGAATTATGCGCTGGCGCATTAAGCTTGAAGAATACGATTTCAATGTCATACATAAATCTGGTTATTTAAATACAAACGCTGACGCTTTATCACGACTTGACACAGCGCAAGTAAATGTGACTACAAGAAGTTCAGCAAAGGAAACTCCAAACTCTTCAACAGAAAATCAAGATAAAACGCAAGAAAATATTCAAGCAATATTAGATTCAGTTCCTACCTCAAAAATAACAGAAGTAACAGAGCCGAACGAAATCAAACAAGTAATATTTGAATATCATGATGCACCTCTTGGAGGGCATCAGGGCATAAAGAGAACATTTTACAGAATAAAATTAAAATATAAATGGAAAAATATGTACAAACAAATAGAAAACTATATTAAATCTTGTACTATTTGCCAAAAAAAACAAACCCATAATAAAACTAAGATGCCTATGGAGATTACTAGCACATCAAAAAAACCTTTCGAGAAAATATCTTTAGACATAGTCGGACCTTTACCTGAATCGGAACATGGTAATAAATATCTTCTCACTTTTCAAGACGATTTAACTAAATTCGTTCAAGCTATCCCTATACCAAACCAAGAATCAGACACAATTGCTGAAGCATACGTACGTAAGATAATATGTATTTTTGGAATCCCACAAATTCTTCTTACCGATCAAGGTGCTAATTTTCTTAGCGACCTATTCAAGAGAGTTTGCAAATTGCTTAAAATAAAGAAAATTCAAACAAGTCCATATCATCCTCAAAGTAATGGCGCTTTAGAACGTTCACATCGTACCCTTGGTGATTATTTACGGAGTTACGCTAGCAAAGATCCAGAAAATTGGGATATTTGGATAGACTATGCAGTGTTTTGCTACAATACAACACCGCATACATCCACAAATTTTTCACCATACGAAATTCTTTTTGGTTTTAAACCAGAAATTCCAACATCTCTGTCTCGAGCAATAGAACCTTTGTACAACTATGACGATTACGTACTAGAATTAAAAGCGCGTCTACAAAGTGGCTATGAGCTTGTTCGAGAAAATCAAATTGATGCCAAAGAAAAATCTAAACTCCGATATGATAAAACCTCTAACCCTTGTAAATTTCAAGTTGGAGATGAAGTTTTGTTAGAAATCAAAAATCGAACAAACAAAAAACTTACACCAACATATAAGGGACCGTATGAAATTCTTGAAATAAAATCTCCCGTGAACTCTGTAATTAAAGTAAAAAATAAACCCAAAATCGTACACAATAATTTATTAAAATTATATATACAATAATTTCTTTTCTCCTCTCATAATTTCCCAACCATGTTATAATTACAGAATACTTTTAATAATACCACAAATCATCTGCTGCTATGCAGATATGTTGCCACTAACAACACCCGGTATTTATACGGAAAAAATTGGAATACTTCAAAAGGCGGTATCAAACTGGAATTTTTTATTTAACTTAGAGCATGCTAACTTCAACACAGAAATATCAAGCATGAACTATGATTTAAATACACTTGAAACGCTTTGTAACAGCATTATTACATTTACACAAACTGATAATTGTAAAATCGAAATTAACTTCCTGAAACAAACATACATGGAAGTTAATCAGAACCAAGATATTATCTCAGAATTGATAATTAGAAAAAACGACAGTAGACAAAAAAGAGGTCTCATTAATGGTATTGGAAACATTCAACACTTTTTGTTTGGAACTATGGATTCAAATGACGCTGAAAGGATTGATTTAGCCATAAAAAATATAAACGAAAACCAAATGAAAGTGATTCATTTGGAGGAATCGCAAACCACTATCATTTCAGAATTTATAGATAACTATAACTTTTTCGCTATATAAACCTGAAATAGGTCACTACTCTAGCGAAGTATAAGAAACCAAAAAACTTTCATAAACATATGTTTATTAGATTCAGGTTTAGTCAATTTGTTTCTCTAGTTGATCACTATTGTTGTTATACTCTAACCAAGTTAGAATTGGATAACAAACTTGTATCGGTGAGAAGAAGATGACCATCTTCACTTGTGTCTATCGACACATTATCTACAATTAATTCAATGAATTATTTGTGATATTACATCACTCCGATGGAAATAATCCCATCATGAATAATAAGACTGAATCTAACAAAATATGGTGTGCAATTTATGAAATTTTTTTGCTATCCACAAAATTGTCGATCGATCTAGTTTCGAACCGATAAGAACTTTTTATTACACTTTAAAAAAGTATATCATTCTCATCAGGGCTAGCCGACTAGATACACTACCAAAAAAATTTTTCGCTATATATATAAACCTGAAATAGGTCACTACTCTAGCGAAGTATAAGAAACCAAAAAACTTTCATAAACATATGTTTATTAGATTCAGGTTTAGTCAATTTGTTTCTCTAGTTGATCACTATTGTTGTTATACTCTAACCAAGTTAGAATTGGATAACAAACTTGTATCGGTGAGAAGAAGATGACCATCTTCACTTGTGTCTATCGACACATTATCTACAATTAATTCAATGAATTATTTGTGATATTACATCACTCCGATGGAAATAATCCCATCATGAATAATAAGACTGAATCTAACAAAATATGGTGTGCAATTTATGAAATTTTTTTGCTATCCACAAAATTGTCGATCGATCTAGTTTCGAACCGATAAGAACTTTTTATTACACTTTAAAAAAGTATATCATTCTCATCAGGGCTAGCCGACTAGATACACTACCAAAAAAATTTTTCGCTATATAAACCTGAAATAGGTCACTACTCTAGCGAAGTATAAGAAACCAAAAAACTTTCATAAACATATGTTTATTAGATTCAGGTTTAGTCAATTTGTTTCTCTAGTTGATCACTATTGTTGTTATACTCTAACCAAGTTAGAATTGGATAACAAACTTGTATCGGTGAGAAGAAGATGACCATCTTCACTTGTGTCTATCGACACATTATCTACAATTAATTCAATGAATTATTTGTGATATTACATCACTCCGATGGAAATAATCCCATCATGAATAATAAGACTGAATCTAACAAAATATGGTGTGCAATTTATGAAATTTTTTTGCTATCCACAAAATTGTCGATCGATCTAGTTTCGAACCGATAAGAACTTTTTATTACACTTTAAAAAAGTATATCATTCTCATCAGGGCTAGCCGACTAGATACACTACCAAAAAAATTTTTCGCTATATAAACCTGAAATAGGTCACTACTCTAGCGAAGTATAAGAAACCAAAAAACTTTCATAAACATATGTTTATTAGATTCAGGTTTAGTCAATTTGTTTCTCTAGTTGATCACTATTGTTGTTATACTCTAACCAAGTTAGAATTGGATAACAAACTTGTATCGGTGAGAAGAAGATGACCATCTTCACTTGTGTCTATCGACACATTATCTACAATTAATTCAATGAATTATTTGTGATATTACATCACTCCGATGGAAAAGTCTTATTATTCATGATGGGATTATTTCCATCGGAGTGATGTAATATCACAAATAATTCATTGAATTAATTGTAGATAATGTGTCGATAGACACAAGTGAAGATGGTCATCTTCTTCTCACCGATACAAGTTTGTTATCCAATTCTAACTTGGTTAGAGTATAACAACAATAGTGATCAACTAGAGAAACAAATTGACTAAACCTGAATCTAATAAACATATGTTTATGAAAGTTTTTTGGTTTCTTATACTTCGCTAGAGTAGTGACCTATTTCAGGTTTATATAGCGAAAATTTTTTTTGGTAGTGTATCTAGTCGGCTAGCCCTGATGAGAATGATATACTTTTTTAAAGTGTAATAAAAAGTTCTTATCGGTTCGAAACTAGATCGATCGACAATTTTGTGGATAGCAAAAAAATTTCATAAATTGCACACCATATTTTGTTAGATTCAGTCTTATTATTCATGATGGGATTATTTCCATCGGAGTGATGTAATATCACAAATAATTCATTGAATTAATTGTAGATAATGTGTCGATAGACACAAGTGAAGATGGTCATCTTCTTCTCACCGATACAAGTTTGTTATCCAATTCTAACTTGGTTAGAGTATAACAACAATAGTGATCAACTAGAGAAACAAATTGACTAAACCTGAATCTAATAAACATATGTTTATGAAAGTTTTTTGGTTTCTTATACTTCGCTAGAGTAGTGACCTATTTCAGGTTTATATAGCGAAAAATTTTTTTGGTAGTGTATCTAGTCGGCTAGCCCTGATGAGGATGATATACTTTTTTAAAGTGTAATAAAAAGTTCTTATCGGTTCGAAACTAGATCGATCGACAATTTTGTGGATAGCAAAAAAATTTCATAAATTGCACACCATATTTTGTTATATTCAGTCTTATTATTCATGATGGGATTATTTCCATCGGAGTGATGTAATATCACAAATAATTCATTGAATTAATTGTAGATAATGTGTCGATAGACACAAGTGAAGATGGTCATCTTCTTCTCACCGATACAAGTTTGTTATCCAATTCTAACTTGGTTAGAGTATAACAACAATAGTGATCAACTAGAGAAACAAATTGACTAAACCTGAATCTAATAAACATATGTTTATGAAAGTTTTTTGGTTTCTTATACTTCGCTAGAGTAGTGACCTATTTCAGGTTTATATAGCGAAAAATTTTTTTGGTAGTGTATCTAGTCGGCTAGCCCTGATGAGAATGATATACTTTTTTAAAGTGTAATAAAAAGTTCTTATCGGTTCGAAACTAGATCGATCGACAATTTTGTGGATAGCAAAAAAACTTCATAAATTGCACACCATATTTTGTTAGATTCAGTCTTATTATTCATGATGGGATTATTTCCATCGGAGTGATGTAATATCACAAATAATTCATTGAATTAATTGTAGATAATGTGTCGATAGACACAAGTGAAGATGGTCATCTTCTTTTCACCGATACAAGTTTGTTATCCAATTCTAACTTGGTTAGAGTATAACAACAATAGTGATCAACTAGAGAAACAAATTGACTAAACCTGAATCTAATAAACTGTAATAGTCAGCGATATAGTTTTAGTCTTCTAGCAAAAAAAAACTAAACATATAACTGACACCACATAAAATTATCATTCTGAGACTGTTTACCTAACCGTCGTTTCTGCCAGCTTAAGCATCAGGGAAAAAGGTGTCGTGAATTTCTAGGTAACTCAGAATGATCTTGAAATAGACGGTATACAAAGAGATTAGGAATGGATGATCAAATATAATTACCAATGATGATGCCGGAAATTCTCTCTCTCAATCGATTAAATCATCGAAATATAATGAAACTGTTATTTCTCTTTCATATTAAAAAAATTAAAATATCATACTTTAAAAAAACAACTTACTTTTATTAAAAAGAAATGAATTTTTCCCATTACCGCCTTAAACTAGAGTACAAATTTAAAAGAAAAAATTTACTTTTTTGCTATTACTACTGAAAACAAACACAAACAGACAATAATTTTTTTTATTCTTTCTTTAATTTCCAATTGTTAAGGCAAATCCTGTATATCTTGCTTGCTCTATATCTTGCTTTGTAAATGGGTTTTTAATGGAATCCGGTTTTAATCTTCTGTTGATGTTGTATTAACCAATATGGACGGCGTTTTTGGAGCAGTCCGTATCTCTGGACTAGTTCTTTATTTTCAATCTTAATACAGTAGTTTTTAACTGGAAGTAGGCCTTAACTGAATTGCTTCATAACAGTGGCAATCATTAATAATCGACATCACAAAGTTACAAACAAACAAAAATTTCTTTTTTATATCAATTTACAGACAAAAATTTTTTTTTTTATATTTATGTTTATTTTTATTATTTTTAACTTTATTTTTATTTTTTTTTTGTTATAATTCAATTTATAAAATTTTTGCAAATAATTCACAATATTTATAGTGGTAATGCATAAATAATAACCCCACAAAAAAATTACAAAAAATATATTTTGTTTTTTTTTTTTTATTAGAATTTGCAAACATTTTCTTTTTTATTTTAATACACTTTTCTAAAATTTTTTCTATATTTTAGTATTTAAATTATAAGCAACATTATTTTATATTTTGCAAAACTATTCACCACAAACAGATAGAGAAAAGTATTTTTTTTTTATTAGAATTTACAAACATTTTCTTTTTTATTTTAATATACTTTTCTAGAGATATTTTTTTTTATATTTAATATTCAAACTACTAACAACATTATTTTAAATTTTACAAAAATAAGTATTTCAAAAATTTTTTTTTACTTTTTTTTTTATTATTAAAACAACAAAAAATACTATTTCCACCAGTTTGATTATTTAGAAAAATACTGACCCGGACTCGTCTTATTCCATCGTATATATAGGTCTTTTGTCCTATTTACTTTCAAAAAAAAATATATATACATATATATATACGTTTTCTCTTTGTTAATTAATAAATACATACCGTATAAAACAAAAAAAAATTATATTTATCTGACCTGCTTTTAGATCAGGCCGCAATCAAATTATAAGTTAACAATAACTAAATATTGCATCTATAAGTTAACATGATCTAAATGTTACATCGCGGGGCAGACCCAAACCCTAGAAAAAATCAAGAGTTCTCATTAACCCGGGCATTATATCAAAAAAAAACATTTACAAAAAAAAAATCGGACTTGAAAGTCCTCCAAATGAACCTTCTAAGCGCGAATATCTTTCACGTGGTAAATACCCATTTTTTTACCATTTTCGTCTTCGATTTCATAAGCAACATTTCCAACGGCTCTTTTAATTCGACCCTTTATAAATTTAGGACCAAGTTTTACGCAATAATCTTGGCATAAGGTCTTGAATCACTCTTGGTAATGTTTTCGGAAAGGCTTGTTTCTGCAATTAACTTACGCATTGTCTTACGATCTCCCCAGTACTTGAGTGTTCTTGTCCTTATTCGTGATTTAGGTTTTAAACTATTATTCCTAGGATTTTTGTTCTTCATAACGCTTTGCAAGCCATTGAGCTCAGTACTGGCACAACTAGAGATTATTAAATTAGAAGGGGGTTCATTAGGGTTCATTTGGATCGCTGTCTCAACAGTTCCGGATCCGTATTGCTGGCTGCTTCCTCTGTCATTGGTTTTGGGAGTGGGGCGCTTGGAAGAAGGAAATGATTGGCCCCACGAGGTCTCATTTCCACCTTCAAGTTTCCCGCTTTAGTGTTACATTTTCGACAGTTAGGCTTTAAAATTGCATCTGTTCCGCAACCGTAACAAAAGGTGTGCAGTTTTGTGTCGGCACAGTCCTTAAAACTGTGACCGATTTTTAAACAATTCCAGCATTTTAAATTTTGGTTAATTGAACATCCCATCTCATCTATGTTTACTGTCTGACAAACGTTGTTGGGTGCTGCCGGTGGTAAATAATGATCAAAGTATTCGACATTGCATTGGTTTATTGGTGGTCGTGGCAAGTCTGATTGGTGTCTAAAGTCCATATCTGATGTTAAAGCGCTTATTGACCTACGATAAGATAAATTGGTCGAGGGGGTATGGCCTAACCACTTCCAAGTATCTTCAATTGAAATCACACGTTTTACAAACAATTCCAACGTTGTGAAATCGAAACCAGCCAAGGTGAGTTGCAGTTCCGGATTCATGTTTCTTCTTAGAATGTGCAGTAAATTAGTTTGTGAAAAAGGTGTTTTTAGATCTAAAGACATGGCTAACATATCATTGTAAAACTCTAAGAAACTCTCTTTGGTTTTTTGTTTGCGTTGTTCTAAAGCATTTATTATATCGTAATCAGACTTCCGACTGCGAAAGCGATTAAAGAAAGCTTCCTTAAAAGATAGCCAAGTTAACATGCCAGATCTTTCAACGTAAACCCAGTACCATTCCGCTGCCATGCCTTGTAACAGGATATTAAAATCATTAACTAACTCTGTACCTGTAATTCCATGGATCTTTGCAAGGTGTTCCACTCTAAATAAAAATCTTTCAACGGGTAAACCTGTAATGGACCCATTGAATGTAACATTCCATTTACTCATAATAACTGTGACTCTTCTGGGAGGTATAAAAAATCTTTCGTTTTCATATAAAGCAGGTTGTGAATAGTTATTATTCAATTCGCGCTGTCGGTTACTAGTTGGGGTGTCGGAACGTACTTCGTGTAATATCTGTGGTGGGGGGACAGTTGGATTGTACCTTACTGTACTTATATTGTTGTTTAGAGGCTGATTATTACCAGGATTAACAGAAACGTTAGTATTGATCATATTAAAACGTCGGTTAACCTCTTCTATCAACACAGAAAGTTGTTCAACATTTGCGGTTATATTAATTCCTGATGCGTTTTGGTTATTAGGTGCTTCATTAACCCGCTGGTTCTGCAAACTCGTATTTGGGTTATTATCATTTGGATTCCCCGGTGTTCTTAACTCTGCTAACGTTTGATAGTTGGAACTTCCAGCAATATTGGTGGGGGTAGAGGAAAGATTATTTTCATCATTGGAAGCAGATAGTTGATCTATCACAACCTCTATGTCTTTAAAATCTTCAACCTGAATACTTTCTATTGATTGAATCGTGCCGTCTTTATCCAACTCTGTTGCCCTGTGCTTACAAAGAGCTTCGATCAAAGCGTCACATGCTGTCAACAAATTAGTAGAAGCTTTGTGGGCAGACTTGGTCGTACCAATTCTTTTAAGTCTACCTTGTATATGGAATAGTCGTGAGGAAATGGTATTAAATGTTTCGGTTTTATCACTGCCCTGCTCCAGAGCTACAGTATGATGTAACTGCTGCTGAATATCTTTCAATTTAGTAGAGCACAAACTGATCTCTCGCTTCGGTTGTTTTAAAGCTAATCCGTGTGGTTTAGTAGGCGGATCGCGTATATGTTCCTCTTCTTCCTTTAGAAGGGTAGGTAAGCTTTCAAATTGGGATTTCGCGGAACCCCTAAGATTTCTAACCTGACACTCGACTATCACTTCGTCGGGGTCCAAGCACAAATAATCCATTCTGGAATTGTTTCTTACAGTCAACGAAAAAAATATTGTATACACAAGCGCTTTAATTAGTAAATCCAAAAGTATAATACTAGACTTTTACTTCAATTGCTACTAAACTTAATTCTTGTTCTATACTTGACCGCCAAAATCGAGAAAATACAATCAACAATTTAGAAAACAAAAACGTATATATATATATGTAGGACGATGTATGTATTTCTTTCTTTAATTTTAATGAAATTTGGTTGATTTTTGTTGTTTTAAGTTTAAAAAAAAATATATTATTTATCCTAAAAATTATTTATCAAAGAAAATTAATTATCAAAAAAAATTATTTATCTTAAAATTATTTATCAAAAAAAATTAAAAAAAATATTTATCTTAAAATTATTTACCAAAAAAAATTATTGTTCCTGAAATTATTTATCAAAAAAATTATTTTTCCAAAAAAAATTATTTGTCTTAAAATTAGTTATCAAAACAAAATTATTTTTCCGAAAAAAAATTATTCATACGTACAAAACTAAATCAACCTAATCAATTATATAATTGTAATTCGATTAAGTAAGTTACTCTAACGATCCTAAAAAGAAAAGTAAAAAGTTTTTCTTTTGTAGATATGTAAAAAAAAACGTAGATTGAGAGAGAAAACCACCAAACCACCAATTGTGGCAAGCACAATTGATAAACCCCAAAAAAATTGTTATATTCTTAAAAAAAATCATTAGAAATTTACGTTGAAATACTGTAAATGAAATCATCAACTGCAGATAAGAAACAGTTAATTTTTTCATACACACTTTGTCTAACATTCCTCCAAACCTAAACCTATGCAAGAGTGTGTTTGACGCATAGTAAAATCAAAACTTTAAAATAAATTAATGGATATTGAATGCTATCACACACTTGCACAATAATCAGATAACGAACCAAAAGCAAATAATGCAACGAATGAGCAACAGCTAAAGATGCAGATATAATCACGATAGTTAATTCAAAACGTCATTTAAGACGGACACAAAATCGTTCATCAACATCTGTAACTGTACTCAAATTTACCAACAAGAATTTCAACTGGTTAAAAAAATTGGTAACTCTGATTCCCCACAAAAACTGAATAACTCAAATCAAAATATTACATAAAAAAAATAATAGAAAGCATCAATTTGTGTAAAACATCAGAGTTTGATACAAACTTAACGGGTACTGAAACCTGATTTGTAAATTGAAAAAACAAATAAATTAAACGTGAAGCTTTGTCCTCCATTTTGGGCGCCATATGTAATAGTCAGCGATATAGTTTTAGTCTTCTAGCAAAAAAAAACTAAACATATAACTGACACCACATAAAATTATCATTCTGAGACTGTTTACCTAACCGTCGTTTCTGCCAGCTTAAGCATCAGGGAAAAAGGTGTCGTGAATTTCTAGGTAACTCAGAATGATCTTGAAATAGACGGTATACAAAGAGATTAGGAATGGATGATCAAATATAATTACCAATGATGATGCCGGAAATTCTCTCTCTCAATCGATTAAATCATCGAAATATAATGAAACTGTTATTTCTCTTTCATATTAAAAAAATTAAAATATCATACTTTAAAAAAACAACTTACTTTTATTAAAAAGAAATGAATTTTTCCCATTACCGCCTTAAACTAGAGTACAAATTTAAAAGAAAAAATTTACTTTTTTGCTATTACTACTGAAAACAAACACAAACAGACAATAATTTTTTTTATTCTTTCTTTAATTTCCAATTGTTAAGGCAAATCCTGTATATCTTGCTTGCTCTATATCTTGCTTTGTAAATGGGTTTTTAATGGAATCCGGTTTTAATCTTCTGTTGATGTTGTATTAACCAATATGGACGGCGTTTTTGGAGCAGTCCGTATCTCTGGACTAGTTCTTTATTTTCAATCTTAATACAGTAGTTTTTAACTGGAAGTAGGCCTTAACTGAATTGCTTCATAACAGTGGCAATCATTAATAATCGACATCACAAAGTTACAAACAAACAAAAATTTCTTTTTTATATCAATTTACAGACAAAAATTTTTTTTTTTATATTTATGTTTATTTTTATTATTTTTAACTTTATTTTTATTTTTTTTTTGTTATAATTCAATTTATAAAATTTTTGCAAATAATTCACAATATTTATAGTGGTAATGCATAAATAATAACCCCACAAAAAAATTACAAAAAATATATTTTGTTTTTTTTTTTTTATTAGAATTTGCAAACATTTTCTTTTTTATTTTAATACACTTTTCTAAAATTTTTTCTATATTTTAGTATTTAAATTATAAGCAACATTATTTTATATTTTGCAAAACTATTCACCACAAACAGATAGAGAAAAGTATTTTTTTTTTATTAGAATTTACAAACATTTTCTTTTTTATTTTAATATACTTTTCTAGAGATATTTTTTTTTATATTTAATATTCAAACTACTAACAACATTATTTTAAATTTTACAAAAATAAGTATTTCAAAAATTTTTTTTTACTTTTTTTTTTATTATTAAAACAACAAAAAATACTATTTCCACCAGTTTGATTATTTAGAAAAATACTGACCCGGACTCGTCTTATTCCATCGTATATATAGGCCTTTTGTCCTATTTACTTTCAAAAAAAAATATATATACATATATATATACGTTTTCTCTTTGTTAATTAATAAATACATACCGTATAAAACAAAAAAAAATTATATTTATCTGACCTGCTTTTAGATCAGGCCGCAATCAAATTATAAGTTAACAATAACTAAATATTGCATCTATAAGTTAACATGATCTAAATGTTACAAAACATATGTTTATGAAAGTTTTTTGGTTTCTTATACTTCGCTAGAGTAGTGACCTATTTCAGGTTTATATAGCGAAAAATTTTTTTGGTAGTGTATCTAGTCGGCTAGCCCTGATGAGAATGATATACTTTTTTAAAGTGTAATAAAAAGTTCTTATCGGTTCGAAACTAGATCGATCGACAATTTTGTGGATAGCAAAAAAATTTCATAAATTGCACACCATATTTTGTTAGATTCAGTCTTATTATTCATGATGGGATTATTTCCATCGGAGTGATGTAATATCACAAATAATTCATTGAATTAATTGTAGATAATGTGTCGATAGACACAAGTGAAGATGGTCATCTTCTTCTCACCGATACAAGTTTGTTATCCAATTCTAACTTGGTTAGAGTATAACAACAATAGTGATCAACTAGAGAAACAAATTGACTAAACCTGAATCTAATAAACATATGTTTATGAAAGTTTTTTGGTTTCTTATACTTCGCTAGAGTAGTGACCTATTTCAGGTTTATATAGCGAAAAATTTTTTTGGTAGTGTATCTAGTCGGCTAGCCCTGATGAGAATGATATACTTTTTTAAAGTGTAATAAAAAGTTCTTATCGGTTCGAAACTAGATCGATCGACAATTTTGTGGATAGCAAAAAAATTTTATAAATTGCACACCATATTTTGTTAGATTCAGTCTTATTATTCATGATGGGATTATTTCCATCGGAGTGATGTAATATCACAAATAATTCATTGAATTAATTGTAGATAATGTGTCGATAGACACAAGTGAAGATGGTCATCTTCTTCTCACCGATACAAGTTTGTTATCCAATTCTAACTTGGTTAGAGTATAACAACAATAGTGATCAACTAGAGAAACAAATTGACTAAACCTGAATCTAATAAACATATGTTTATGAAAGTTTTTTGGTTTCTTATACTTCGCTAGAGTAGTGACCTATTTCAGGTTTATATAGCGAAAAATTTTTTTGGTAGTGTATCTAGTCGGCTAGCCCTGATGAGAATGATATACTTTTTTAAAGTGTAATAAAAAGTTCTTATCGGTTCGAAACTAGATCGATCGACAATTTTGTGGATAGCAAAAAAATTTCATAAATTGCAAACCATATTTTGTTAGATTCAGTCTTATTATTCATGATGGGATTATTTCCATCGGAGTGATGTAATATCACAAATAATTCATTGAATTAACTATAACTTAACCGAGAAAAAATTAAATAGAAACTTCAAAACTATACATAAGCATATAAATCGAATATTACATCAAGTAGACAACTTAACTGAATTCAATCAATTAACTCATTTATTTGATGAAACATCCCTAATTTTATCAACTTACGCTAAAACCCTTATTAAAACACAAAATGATATAATAAATATTATACAAGACGCCAGATTAGGAAAACTAAGCAACAAATTCTTAAACTCGGAAGTATTCACATTGGCAATCAAACAAATTCAACTAGAACAACAGAACAATATCAGATTTCCTTTTAATCTCAACAGATTAAGCCTCAAACTTATAAATTCAATAGTGAGTGTCCAACCACTCTATACTAATAACAATTGGGTAATAGAAGTTAAAATACCACTTGTTTCAGAGAACTTTGAATTATATAAGACTACAACTTTGCCATTACGCTACAACCAAGAATTTTTCTATTACGTAAAAATTGGCAGCGATTACGTTGCAATAAACGAAGATCTTCAACGCTACGTTTTTCTAAGCAAGTCGGATCTAAGTCAATGTATCAAATTCCAAAAAAAAAAAAACAATTACCTATGTAATCAAAATCTTGTATACCACTGTGCAAACGTAAACAATTGCGAAATTAAATTATTTTCTGGAGAACTAAAACCTGATAATTGTGAAGTTAGAATTTTTAAAACAACGCATGAAATTTGGTGCAATCTTTTTGAGCCTAACGCATGGCTGTACGTTGTACCTGAGACAACTTCTATAAAAATAATCTGCCTTGGGAATTCTTCCATCGAAAAGTTGACAGATAGCGGTATCTTTAGATTAAAACCAAACTGCAAAGCTTTTACAAAACAAGTCAACCTACAATCACAAATTCCTGACAAAGAAACTATGCCATTTACTTTTGTTTTTAACGGGTTTTTAACCAACATAACCTTAAACATTCCGCAAAATTATTCATTTGTTTCTCCCCATATACAGCATATGGAAGATTTTAACTTAGATAAATTCAGTATAGATTTAAAATCTTTATTTAATCCAACCTTAAAAAAATTTGATTCTCATACAAAAACTTATACCGTTACTTTAATTTCAATAATCTTTCCAATACTAACCGCAATAATATTATTCTTTCTTTACAAAAAATATCTAAAAATCAAATGCACGAGAACAATTAATTCCGTTGAAGAACAGGCATAAAAAAATAAATTTTTGATTAAAATTTAATTAAAAAAAAAAAACCAAAACCAAATTAATTTAAGAATTATTCAATTTTCCATTTTATAAAACCAAATTAATAATAATAAGTTCTCTCGTTTATCAAATTTAAGCTAAGAGTATACGTAATAATAATAATAATATAATTAAAATAATCAAAAAAAATAGAAAAAAGGAAATGTATTGCTAATAAATTTCATTAATCTATTATCAAATACAATTTTTATAAAATAAACTTAATAAATAAATAAAACTAAATTAGTTTAAAAAGAAAATTAATAATTGAAATTGAATATCAAGAATATATTATCTAAGCAATAATAAGAAAAATAATAATAGAATATATCTAAGCAATAATAAAAAAAAACGAAAATATCAAATTGGAATTTAAGTAAATTTAAAAAAGAAAAGAGACTAGGTAGCCAAAAGAAAATTTCATTTTTTCCATTCAACTTTCTTTTTTCTAAGGGGGGAGGGGTGTTATGGAGCCACTCTTATCCATAACCATTGAGTCACTGTAAGTAATTAAACTGTATTGTAATATTTGTTGATTAATTATTATTTAAAACTATTTAAAGGAAAACAAATATTACGTTACAGTTTAAAAAAACCAATGAATAAACCATTTGAAAGGAAACTCAAATTCTTTTGACATTTTCCGCAAACTATGCAATTAATTAAAAGTGTGGAAAATGTTAATAGAAAGAAAAAACAGTTAGTCTAGTAGAAGCACCGCAACCCTGAACATCAGGGAATATAATTATTAACATAATATTTAATTAGTGAAATAATTCCATAATAATCAGTTGAAGTTGAATAATGTAATAATAATTGGTTACTAATAAAATATTGATTACAATATATAACAGAAAATATAACAGAAAATCAATTTTTTTTTTTTTTTTTTTTTTTTAATAAAATGTGTTGTGTAATAGGGTTTAGAATATGTGTCACAACAACACATAAATACCTTTTAAGACCTAGGTCTAGACCTGGGTCCCACAACAACTGGCGTTCTGAGGTGTAGATTAACGCTTTTTTTAAACATCTGTGGGTTGAAGCCACCTGAGACTAAGTGTTCCGGCAAACTATTCCATTTGTACGCAGTTCGGACAAAGAAGTCTCTCTGCGATCTGCCAGTATGACAAAAAAGTCAAAGTGTTTTCTTTATAATAAAAAGTGAAAAAGCGGTTTAGCCAATTAAGAAAATCAGAACAGTAATACAATATAATTTAAAACTCTTGTGGCCTAATAACATTCTGATATCCAACTTATTTTTTTGATTAAAATTTACATAATCTTCTCCGTCAAACATTTGTCCGATGATAAATAGTGAAATTCTCCATTTCTTGCTTCTCTTCAATTATACTCTACATCAAACAAAAATTTATAATTTTTTTGAAGTTTATCTCTCACCAAACAACTTCTCTACAATTACATACATTTGAACAACTGCATTACGCTTACATGTAATACTATGACTGAGCTTTACATAAAAAATGTTCATCATTTATGTAGACATAAATTTGTATTATTATTTGATATTGTGTAGTGACGCAACAAATCCATTAACTGATAAAATGTTAAAAAAATTATTGACTGACTTGTAGCATCCATAAATGTTTTAATGTTTGATTTAATTTGAAGGCCGGAACCGATACAAATTAGCGAATCACTAACGGATTTCTTACATATGAACATTCTTATTTTTAGAACAAAATTCGAAACAGTCCGTCGTTACAAAATGAAATGCTTTGTGCAAATCAATAGTGGGGGAGGCGTGCAATGCGCAAAAGTTCAGGGACATAGATCTTAAAAGGATCTATTTGTTGTTATGTTACATATTGTAATTCGTATAACACAACACTTTTTATTAAAAAAAATGGTCTCAATAATTTTTGTTTCTAAAAATAGGGTTACTCAATTGTACCAGCCAACAGAAATGATCTCAAAAATTTTTGTTTCTAAAAATAGGGTTACTCAATTGTAACAGCCAAAATGACGATGTGTTCGATAACTGTACGGGAAGTGTGTCAAAAAAATCGTCAAGTATGTCAAAACAAGGAAATATGCCTATTTTTTGCTTAAAAACGTTCATTTTAAGTGATTACGAATAAGAACATTGAATTTGGAGAAATTTTGATTTTCGGTATTGGTATGTGAAACCAAAATCTAGATTATTGCGTTATAAGTTTGTCAAAAAAATGTTGTCAAGTGTGTCAAAAGAATGATTTTCATTTTACTTAATTTTTTGGAACAGTATAAAATTAATTATTTGTTTGACATGAAATGTTATCGAACATGAAATTGGACATGGAAGTTTTTGATTTTGTTATAATTTTTGGAATATTTTAAAAATTTTTGAATTTTTTGAAAAAAGTTTAAATTTTTGATTTTGTAATAATTTTTGGAATGTTCTTAGAACTTTAAAAAAAGTTTAAATTTTTTATTTTATTTTAATTTTTAGAATATTTTTTGAATTTTGAAAGAACTATGAATATTTGGTTGTGTAATATTTTCTTGAAACGCTAAATGGAGAGGTTTTTGAGTAGTTTGCTGGGTGTTTCATCTTTTCACTAAGTTATATTAATTTATGATCTGTTATAATTTTCCGGCACTTATTAATATTTCGTGTTAGTTTTGTAATAAATTTCTAAACAGAAATAAAAAAATATTTATACTTTAACAAAGAGTTTTATGTTTGATATACATCGCAGCCCAAAACTAAAAGCAATGTCCTCATAAAAGTTTTTTGCCGAAAACTATATCAAAATCCTTAATCCAGACCGAAGTCTTGATATCTCAGAGCTTGAGATTTCAGTCCCTCCATATTTTAATATTATTTTTAATTACAACAACTATTACTAAGCATATTTTCTTTTCAATGTTTGCTGTTTACAGTCCGGATATAACATCTTGTGCTTTTGTACGCAACATAACGAATATTGCATCAATTGTAATTAAACAATGAAAGTCCTGCATTAATTAGACCGCTCTTTCAGCTGTATCTGAACGATACAGCTGAAATGCTCTAAGCATTGATATCTCCTTTTTAATTATTATTTCTATTATTATTTAATCTACTTTCAATTTATCAATTTTGGAAACAGGCACCATTCCACTTTTCTCTATAGCATTCTATTTTATGATGATCAACTTTTTGCCAATGATGTCTAATTTTTTGAAAAAGTGGAATGTCCGGGCTTATTATAGGCACTTGTTTTATTTTCACTTCAAAAAGACTTTTTAACATCAGCTCGTACATGTGATGGTTGCAAGCGAAAATAAGTTTTTCTATATTGATTTTTTTCAACGCGCACACATACGATGTGTATGCGAAGCAGTTATTGTATCACAGCAGAGAATTGGGAACTTTGTCTTGAGTTTTCAGTCTTAAATAACATTCCAAGCGTGTCTATAGAATTATTCAGTTTTGGCACAAAAATTGTTCTTTGTTTTCGTATGAAATGTATTATATAAAAAACAATATATTATACAACAATACTATACGAGAGCTTGCCCATTTGAAGGAAGTTTTGGGTTACCTTTCATGTATATTTTTTGTTTAGAACTACCTAGTTCGACGGACATATTTATTTTTCAAGAAAAATTCGTATAACCGACAAGGTATTTAGAAATTATAAGCACATCAAAACAGGTATGCGCGCTAAAGTACACAATCAAGTATTGAGGATGTTTAGGTCCAAGTCGGCACGGGTTACTGTTATTTAAATTGCATGAAATTTTTTTTACAGTTGTTTTGACATAAAAGAAAAAAAATTAAAGGGTATGCGTTAAAAAAAACAATTTTAATTTTTCTGGGACACCCTAATATATATATATATATATATATATATATATATATATATATATATATATATATATATATATATATATATATATATATATATATATATATATATATATATATATATATATATATATATATATATATATATATATATATATATATATATATATATATATATATATATATAAATATATATATATATATATATATATATATATATATATATATATATATATATATATATATATATATATATATATATATATATATATATATATATATATATATATATATATATATATATAACGATATGAGGTATAACGGAATTATCCGGCACTCTCACGGTCGCAGTTTTTGACCTGCACCAAAAATATTTTCTGTGTATGTTGCGGCAAACAATCTCTTGGACAAGTTTGCGAACTGGCCATATCGGGGTACCCGTTAAGCAGCTAGAGTCTTCAAAGTCGAATAATCTAAGGCGTTATAACTTCCGTTTGAAACATAAAGTTTAAATAAAATTGATAAATATTGAATATTTCAACTTTTTTTTATCATTTTTTGTGAGATGACAACTTTGGCATTTAGGATTCCTGAAAAATCAGCTGATTTAAATATTTACTAAACTTTGTTGTCCTTGATCTAGATGAAAATGACAAAGCTCAAAAATGAAAACGTTTAGAAACGTAGATACCAACTTAGATCTATCCAAAACTTAAAAAACACATTTTTTTAAGTTCAGAGGTTGAGAACCTGTGGCTATTAAAACAAAAACAAACGCAAAACGGCCTTGCTTTAATCATTTTCGAGTCTATTTTGATTAAACTAATACTAGCTTCTAATTCAACTTTTCAACTATAACATCAGAAATTTTCAGCTTTCTAACCTTAGAAGTTCCAATGCAATTAACATTATACTAACTCAATGCAAGCCCCTTAACGCTATATAATTACAAACAAATCCCAAAATATCCCAATTAAATAAAATTTCTTCTGTTTTAGGTAGATTTCATATAATTTTTTTTGTTTTAATTTTTTTTTTCGCAAAAGGTTAAAATATTTGTTTTGAATGTTTGTTGTTGTTGTTTTGAAGATTTATTATTGTTTTGAATTAGGGAATAGTTTCTTTGGAACATTTGGAAGTGGTTTAGTACTTGAAATAAATATATGCATATTGATTACATATTTACAATTGATAGATATTTGTATTATATTTGAGGTGTAAAAGTTGTTTGATGTTGTTGTTGATTATAAATTATAGTATGGCAGTTGTGATGTAGTTAGAACGTTAATCCACCAAAGGATTTAATTTGATATTAAGGAGTTTTAACCAAATTAAACAAAACTATTCGAAATTGCTTTGACAAAGTAGTTTATGTATTTATTTTGGTTGTTTGATAAATTTTTTGGATTTTCTGTTTCTAGTTAAATTTTTTATTTAAACTAATCTGACATATCCAATTCTATTTGTATACAGAGCTGTCTGGTCCCGAAATCTACCTATTTCTAGCAGATATACGTGCCGCTTGGACTTTTTTATTTCTGCTTTTCATTTTTAATTTAATTACAAAATTATTGCTTTTCGTTTTGGCTTTATTTTAATTTTGTGCAATTGTGTTGTGTGTATGTTTACATAGTGTAGAATAAAATCTGTGCTAAAGTGCTAAAAAAACATTAATTAACTTTAAACTTTCTGATAAAATACAGATAACAATAGGAAATATAGGTTAAAGAAACATCGTAGTTAAATAACATTATAAAAAAACTTGTTCATAGAATTGCCATTTATTTGTTGACCCTGTCTTTTTAATTATCGGAATAACAGAACTGTTTTACACATGAATGTCAATCTCGTTAATAATAAAAATTTTTTGGGAACAACATTATAACAGTTAAGCAGTATTGCAATCAACATATAATATATACTTTTCAGTTCGAGTTCAGAGCGGTGTAATTCTCTGTATATAAACTTAAATATCGGGTTGTTGATTTGATTCGTTCGATTGATACTGCTGGGACTGTGTAATTGTGTAATTTTGTGTAATTTGGTTTAATAACATAACTATCATCAGTATAACAACCTGTGAGGATTGTAAAAGAGCATTTGGAGCAGGTTCTGCGATCATATGTGGCTTTTGTTTGAATAGTTTTTGCTGCCAATGTGAAGTTGTTGACAGCGATCGTTCAGCTTTGGCAACTCTTAGAAAGCACTCACGTATCATGTGGTTTTGCAAAACTTGTTGTGTTCTGATGCAAAATTCTGTATTTAGACGAACAATTCGGATAACATCCTCGGATGCTGAAGCCCTAAAAGCAGCTGAATATAATGGAGTGATGAATAAAATTTGTACTGAGATTTCTGAGAATCGTAAACTCATCGAAAGTTTAACGGAAAAAGTTAATAGTTCTCAGCAACAATACCAAAAACTAATACAACAGCAAGCCCAGTCCCTACTCTCCGAAACTCATGTAAATAACGGATTAAATATACCCATGTCCAATCATTTTCCACTGTTGGTTCCTAGTTGTGAACCCATTAGCAACCAAAAACGTAAAATTCATGTAAGTACTATAATTGGTACTGGTGACGCCAATGAATTATTAAAAACAGTATCAATACCCCAAAAAGAATATTTGTACGCTGGCGGTTTTGATCCGACTACTATTGCTGCCAGTATTAAATTGCATTTTGCATGTATTCTCGGAGCTGATTCTGCGGAGAACTTAGAATGCTGGCCTTTGGTTCCAAGAGGAAAAGAGCTAGCCACTTTGAACTATATTTCCTTTAAAGTGGGTGTTGCAGCTGAAAGTTTGGATATCGTTCTACATCGAGCTCGTTGGCCTACTAACACCATTTTACGCCCTTTTATTCAAACTTCAAAAAATTTAAGGCATGTTCAGTTGTCGACAGAAACGAACCTTCAATAAATCCTTAAATAAATTTGGGAAATCCTACCCATAGCAGCTTGCAACAAACCAAAAACATTTTGATACATCATTTTAATAAATCAGATAACATTTAGTCAATATACCCTACACTTTAGTTTTCTTTAAACCTCTACATGCATAACTGTAGCGGAATAAGATCTAAATCCAAGAACATTTTTTTATCAATCTTGAGCAACGACTATGATATCATATTGCTATCAGAGACCTGGCTTACAACATCTTTTAACACTGAAGAATATTTTACGGCTTCATATACCGTTTTTCGTCAGGATCGTCATTCTTCCGGTGCAAATACAACTGCCAAGGAAGGTGGATTAATTACTGCTGTAAAAAGGAATTTAAGCTTGAATTTGTATGCGCAACTGTTGAAACGGCCAAGCTTCTTTTATTAAGGTCAAATGTGGTAGTGGATGGATATTTATTGTCAATATATATATATATATATATATATATATATATATATATATATATATATATATATATATATATATATATATATATATATATATATATATATATATATATATATATATATATATATATATATATATATATATATATATATATATATATATATATATATATATATATACATATATATATATATATATATATATATATATATATAAATATATATATATATATATATATATATATATATATATATATATATATATATATATATATATATATATATATATATATATATATATATATATATAAATATATATATATATATGTATATATATATATATATATATATATATATATATATATATATATATATATATATATATATATATGTATATATATATATATATATATACATATATATATATATATATATATATATATATATATATATATACATATATATATATATATATATATATATATACATATATATATATATATATATATATATATATATATATATATATATATATATATATATATATGTATATATATATATATATATATATATATATATATATATATATATATATATATATATATATATATATATATATATATATATATATATATATATATATATATATATATATATATATATATATATATATATATATATATATATATATATTTATATATATATATATATATATATATATATATATATATATATATATATATATATATATATATATATATATATATATATAATATATATATATATATATATATATATATATATATATATATATATATATATATATATATATATATATGTATATATATATATATATATATATATATATATATATATATATATATATATATATATATATATATATATATATATATATATATATATATATATATATAATATATATATATATATATATATATAAATATATATTCCTTGTAATAGCTCTGATGCAATATACAGTTCTTTGGTTGCATATATTTCTATCTTTATAATACCATTAGTAAGCAGTGAAGATCATATATTGTTTGCTGGCAATTTTAATCTTCCAAAAATTCACTGGGAAACTCGGGAAGGTGAACTGTATCCTGTATTTGGTTCCGTTAACGCTAATTTTAACACCTTTATTGACAGTTTTTCTGGATTTGGTGTCACACAGTACAGCAACATAAAAAATTCAAACGAACGTTTTTTGAATTTAGTTTTTTGTTCAACGTTAGCCATTGAGATAGTTCCCTGCGATGATTTAGCTTTGAAAACTAGTATTATCACACACCGTTGAATATTAAATTATATATATATATATATATATATATATATATATATATATATATATATATATATATATATATATATATATATATATATATATATATATATATATACCAGCGACGAGATCTCGTCGCTGCTCGAGTTGGTTAAATGGTTAACCATATAAACTTTGATCAGAGAGACGCCGGTTCGATTCCCGAACCGACCGGAATTGAGATAAAACTTTTGTTACGGATCTTTCACTTTTCAAAGCAATTTTTCATTCTATTCAATTTATATAGTTGAATAGTTTTCTTTGCAATACAGATTGGAATTCACTATTTAGTTGTTGTGATTTGGCAACTACCGTCTCACGTTTCGAATATATCTTGCAGTATGGAATAGAAATGTTTGTTCCAAGAAAGGAAGTCAAACGTAAGAGCTATGAACCTTGGTATAATAAACCACTAATTTCTTTGGAAAATCGTCGAATTAAAGCTCATAGGAAATTTAAACGAAGCAATGACCCACAAGACTATTTAATATATAGTCAGCTAAAAACGAGTTTCAAAATTTTAAATAAATTTTTGTACGCTATCTACATTTTAGAAATAGAACAGAATATACGCGGTGATCTAGAGTGTTTTTTTTAGATATTTGGATTCAAACAAAAAGTAAATGGTTTACCGAATTCTATGTGTTTCAAAGGGACTTCGTTAACTGGACCACAAGAAATAAGTGAAGCATTTGCTGAGTTTTTCAAGAGTGTCTGTGATCAATCATCCAACATATCAGCAGAGTTTGACACGGATAATAAATTCATCTTTAATGTTTTTCAGCTTACCCTTGAAGAAGTATACAAAGGTCTATTGGAACTTGATAGTAAAAAAAGGTGCTGCAGCCAAATTCTGTAATTGTGAAGCGGTGAAGTGATAAGTTTTTTAATTAAAAGAAACGAAGAAATTTTTATCACTTCACCGCTTCACAGTTATAGAATTTGGCTGCAGGTCCTGACATTATTTCACCCATACTTTTTAAAGAATGCAGTTCTTCTCTAAGCCAGCCTTTAACTCATATTTTTAATCTGAGTCTACAAGAAGAATGCTTTCCTGATTCTTGGAAAACCTCTTTCATTCGACCGATAGTCAAATACGGTAGTAAATGTGATGTAAAAAATTATCGTGGTGTAGCTATATCTTCTGTAATGCCCAAACTTTTTGAAAAGTTGGTTAAATGTCGTTTGGAGTTTCACCTGAAAAATGTAATATCAACTGCACAGCATGGATTTGTTCAAGGACGATCTACCATCACTAACTTAATGCTTCTCTGTAACCATCTATTTGATGATGCTGAAAATGGTTATCAGACCGATGTAATGTACAGGAATTTTTCCAGGGCGTTTGATCGCGTAGATTGTAAAATGCTTCTTTGAAAGTTGGCTGAGTACAACTCTGAGTGCATTCATATTTGCACAAAAGAAAGCAATTTGTTAAAATTGGAGACTTCACGTCGTCTACTTTTGAAATAATATCTGGAGTACCTCAAGGTAGCCATATTAGACCATTTTTATTTATTCTATTTATTAATGACGTAAGGCAATGTTTTGAATTTGCGAAATGCTTAATATATGCCGATGATTTGAAAATTTATGCAAGTATTAAAACGATAGCTGATGCGGAAAGTTTTCAAAATGATGTTGACAATTTCTGCGACTGGACATGGGAAAATAAATTATCTTTAAACGTGGCTAAATGCAGAGTTATCTCATTTTCTAAAAAAAGAGCATCATAGAGTCCATAATATACGAAGAACAAGTGAACAGAGTTAATAACTTTCGAGATTTGGGAGTCATATTCTGCCATGATTTGTCATTTAACATACATATTGACAGCATCATTAGTAAGGCAAACGCAATGTTGGGTTTCATCAAGAGAAATACAAAAGATTTTGTTGACCCAAATACATTAAAACTGTTGTTTACTTGTTACGTACGCTCAAACTTAGAATATGCATCCATCATTTGGTTTCCGAACTACAAACTGCACTCCAATAGAATTGAGAGTATCCAGAAACAATTTTTAATTTATGATCTACGAAATTTACCACCCGATCGAGAAGGATATATTAGGGAGCCTTACAACAACCGACAATGGTTCTTGGTTTGCATAGTCTGGAACGTCGACGAGAGGCTGCGTGTGCGGTCTTTGCTCACGATGTACTGTGCATCCGTATTGATTGATCTTGTTCCTGATCTTCTCTAATTGTTTTACTTAAGTGTTCCTGTACGACGTCTACGACCAAGAAATTGTATTTTACATGTACCGCTGAGCCATTCAAATTATGCAATGTTTGAACCAATTCTAAAATGCGTAAAGGCTCTTAATAAATTCAATGATGTATTTGATTTAACAGTCCACGAGATAATTTTAGATCTAGAATTTTTACTTTGTAATACATTTTATTTAGAGAGTAAGTTATGTTTTAAAAAACAATAAATAATAATTTTCAAATTGTATATACTGCAGAAAATAAATAAATAAATAAATAAATAAATAATTATAATGTTATTTTAACTTAGTAAAAGTTCATATGTGTGTTAAAATATAACAAACATGCGTTAACTTAATTTAAGAAATAGCTCAACATTTGGTTTAAATGAACTATAACGCATAGTTTAAGAATGGTTAGTTTAAACAGACCACATTTTTAAAATTCGTTAAAAATAACGTTAAAAATAGTTTAATACAAACTAACATTTTTTAACTACACATAAGTGAAATTGACTAAAAAATTTGTTAAGTTAAATGATTAGCAAATGTCAAAATAACAAAGCAATTACTGATGTCATATATAGTTGAAATTGACCAGGGGGTCAATTCTAACTTAATGAGGTGACTCAGTCATATGACTGTTAAAAAAAATCCAACTCACAGAGAGTCACTCATTTATTCGAACTCAAAATTCTATGTTTTGCGATTCTAAGTAAAAAAGTGAGTGACTTCAAATCAATTTTCATAGAATGACTGTTTGACATTTAAAAAATTTTGTTACTGTCCGTTTTATGAAAATTTGTGTTTCTTTATGGTTCATAATTTTAACTTTGATAAAAAATGGATATTCTTATTAGACGCCAAATAAGAGAAAACCATAGAAATTTTGTTCGGTAAGATTAAAAACATATATTTCTCGATATAAACTGAACATAAGTTCTACGCTTTTTATTTTAGAAATAAAATACGACAAAGACGAAGGGAAAATTAGGGAGCGCACAGATCCGTTCGAAGATTGCACAGATGAGGAATTCATGCGACTGTTTAGATTGAACAAATCAATATGCCGCCAATTAATTAATCTTATAAAACCACACATAAGGCAACGGCGTCAAACGCATGGTCTTAGCACACAAACAAAAATTCTATGTGCCTTGCGATTTTTAGCTACAGGTAAATATGTTACGCATTTTTTTCCATAAAAAATACAGAATAAATGTTATAATAACTCTGAACTTACAGGATCATATCAACGGCCAGTGGGACAAGATATTTTCATAAGCATTTCACAAACAATGGTTTCTCGTTGTGTAAACGAAGTCTGTGAAGCTATTAATAGAAACCTTAAACATTATATTCAGTTTCCACAAACAACTGAAGCAAGAAATACTATAAAGAGAAAGTAATTAAAATTTATAAATTCAATATTGATTACTCTACGTTTTAAATTAAATCAATTTTTTTAATCTGATAAATGAATTTTAATAATGTTTTATATCAAGTATATGGTGATACTTATTCTATCATCAACTTTATACCACCATGAAACCAATGGGAAAATTGGCAAACTTAATATCATGTTTGATATCTCAATTTTTTGTTCACAATCCTTCTTTTATTCAAGAATATAAACTAGTTCGCTTGATAACCAAAAAACATTACTTATTTACTTTTCTTTTTTCAAGATTTTATAATATTCATGGAATGCCTGGCGTTATTGGGCTGGTAGATGGAACTCACATTCTCATTAGAAAACTGGAAAGGAACATAGAGCATGTCTATTTTGCTATACGGAAAAATAGTCACTCTAAAAATGTTCAAATTGTAATAAGCAATTAACCTGAGAAAGTCAAGACTGATTTTTTGAATTGAACTGAATTTTTTTTGTTTATAGGTATGTGATGCAGATTTTAAGATCCTCGCCATAAACGCGCGGTACGGCGGTTCAGCTCATGATGCCTATATATGGAAAAAATTCACATTTGAGTTACATGCTGAGAGATGAATATGACGCAAGTTCGACAAATTGCCTCTTGGGTAGTTAACTTATTTTCTTTTAAATATTCTTTTGAATTTTATTTTTATTTTATACGGAATAGGTGACAGTGGTTATGGGTTACAACCATGGTTAATGACTCCATATAGCCATCCAGAGACTGACTCTCAAAAGCGATTCAATGTTTCTCACAAAAAAACTGGGAGAATTGTTGAATGCTGCATAGGAATTCTAAAAAAGTCGTTTTCGATGGTCTCTCTCGTCAAAGAATTTTAATGTATACTCCTCAACGATCCGGCAGTATAATTAATGCATGCGCTATCATTCATAATATTATGTTGACAGAAAATTATGCTTTGCCGTCGGATAACGAAATATCAATGGAGATGGATGATGAAGAAGAATTTTGATCCACAATATAATATAGACGATCAAGTATCAAATATAAGAAATACAGAAAATTTGTTAATAGTAGGCAGGAGATTACGGGGACCAAATTGCTTCTCAATTTTAATAGTTTTGTACATTTCAATAAATTTCAAATGAATACGATAAAACTAATAGTTTCTTTAATTCATTAGTTAAATCTATAACTCATTAAATAAAATAGTAACGCAATAATAAGTAAAAGTAATAATAGGTAAAACATTATTTGCAAACGCAAGCCAAATTGTCCTTTTGAATTTGGAGCATTTCTTCCATTATTTCTAATTTCCGTCGTTTTAGTCGCAAAATCTCCTCTATGTATTTGTTTTCACAGCTGCAAATTGTTTTTGCATTTGGCATTTCAATTTTTCTCTTGCGTTTCTGTGGCAGGCTCGATGGGAGTTCGAATGTTATTTATCACAGAGGAGGTAGCATCTGTAGTTTTTTACTCCCAGTTCCTCTGTCAAACCATCTCCATCCACGGTATCGTATGTGATAATACCTACCACCTTGCTTTCTACTTCATCCAACTCTAAAATAGGATCTGTTCCATTAATGCCCGATCTGTTCATTTCCCATTTAATTTTGTAAAATTTAGTACGAACACGATTGCTGCAATAATAAACACACAATTAGTGCTTAAATATTCTAATCAACTAATTTAGCTTACCGCAAATCCTCCCAATATTTTTTCCAAATTGGTCCAGTCTTATGAGCCCCTCCCATTGCATTTATAAGGCATGCTACATCCTCCCATTGCTCTACAAGCTTACCTTTTTCCATCCTCTGCAGATGAAAATTGGTTTCGAGCCAACTCCAAATGGTCCTCTAAATAATCAATTAGAGCAACTTTTTGGCTGTTTGTTAGCTAATTTTCTTTTAAATTTATCGTTTGACATTTTTAATATATAACGGTCACAGCTTTTTTTTAAATGACTTTTTTTGACATTTCAAACGAGTTTTGCAAAGGTCATACGACCCAGATAGAATCGATATTTTATGACTTCATTTTCGAAATTTCGAAATTAAAGTCATATGACTTGAAGTCATAAAGTTAGAATTGACCCCCAGGGGGTCAATTCTAACTTAATGAGGTGACTCAGTCATTTGACTGTTAAAAAAATCCAACTCAAAGAGAGTCACTCATTTATTCGAACTCAAAATTCTATGTTTTGCGATTCTAAGTAAAAAAAGTGAGTGACTTCAAATCAATTTTCATAGAATGACTGTTTGACATTTAAAAAAATTTTGTTACTGTCCGTTTTATGAAAATTTGTGTTTCTTTATGGTTCATAATTTTAACTTTGATAAAAAATGGATATTCTTATTAGACTCCAAATAAGAGAAAACCATAGAAATTTTGTTCGGTAAGATTAAAAATATATATTTCTCGATTTAAACTGAACATACGTTCTACGCTTTTTATTTTAGAAATAAAAATACGACAAAGACGAAGGGAAATTAGGGAGCGCACAGATCCGTTCGAAGATTGCACAGATGAGGAATTCGTGCGACTGTTTAGATTGAACAAATCAATATGCCGCCAATTAATTAATCTTATAAAACCACACATAAGGCAACGGCGTCAAACGCATGGTCTTAGCACACAAACAAAAATTCTATGTGCCTTGCGATTTTTAGCTACAGGTAAATATGTTACGCATTTTTTTCCATAAAAATACAGAATAAATGTTATAATAACTCTGAACTTACAGGGATCATATCAACGGCCAGTGGGACAAGATATTTTCATAAGCATTTCACAAACAATGGTTTCTCGTTGTGTAAACGAAGTCTGTGAAGCTATTAATAGAAACCTTAAACATTATATTCAGTTTCCACAAACAACTGAAGCAAGAAATACTATAAAGAGAAAGTAATTAAAATTTATAAATTCAATATTGATTACTCTACGTTTTAAATTAAATCAATTTTTTAATCTGATAAATGAATTTAATAATGTTTTATATCAAGTATATGGTGATACTTATTCTATCATCAACTTATACCACCATGAAACCAATGGGAAAAATGGCAAAACTTAATATCATGTTTGATATCTAAATTTTTTGTTCACAATCCTTCTTTTATTCAAGAATATAAACTAGTTCGCTTGATAACCAAAAAACATTACTTACTTTTCTTTTTTCAAGATTTTATAATATTCATGGAATGCCTGGCGTTATTGGGCTGGTAGATGGAACTCACATTCTCATTAGAAAACCGGAAAGGAACATAGAGCATGTCTATTTTGCTATACGGAAAAATAGTCACTCTAAAAATGTTCAAATTGTAATAAGCAATTAACCTGAGAAAGTCAAGACTGATTGTACAATTTTTTTGTTTTATAGGTATGTGATGCAGATTTTAAGATCCTCGCCATAAACGCGCGGTACGGTGGTTCAGCTCATGATGCCTATATATGGAAAAATTCACATTTGAGTTACATGCTGAGAGATGAATATGACGCAAGTTCGACAAATTGCCTCTTGGGTAGTTAACTTATTTTCTTTTAAATATTCTTTTGAATTTTATTTTTATTTTATACGGAATAGGTGACAGTGGTTATGGGTTACAACCATGGTTAATGACTCCATATAGCCATCCAGAGACTGACTCTCAAACACGATTCAATGTTTCTCACAGAAAAACTAGGAGGAATTGTTGAAGCTGCATAGGAATTCTAAAAAGTCGTTTTCGATGTCTCTCTCGTCCAAAGAATTTTAATGTATACTCCTTAACGATCCGGCAGTATAATTAATGCATGCGCTATCATGCATAATTATTATGTTGACAGAAAATTATACTTTGCCGTCGGATAACGAAATATCAATGGAGATGGATGATGAAGAAGATGATATAGATCCCACAATATAATATAGACGATCAAGTATCAAATATAAGAAATACAGAAAATTTTTTAATAGTAGGCAGGTCCCGTAATCACCAAATTGCTTCTCAATTTTAATAGTTTTGTGCATTTCAATAAATTTCAAATGAATACGATAAAACTAATAGTTTCTTTAATTCATTAGTTAAATCTATAACTCATTAAATAAAATAGTAACGCAATAATAAGTAAAAGTAATAATAGGTAAAACATTATTTGCAAACGCAAGCCAAATTGTCCTTTTGAATTTGGAGCATTTCTTCCATTATTTCTAATTTCCGTCGTTTTAGTCGCAAAATCTCCTCTATGTATTTGTTTTCACAGCTGCAAATTGTTTTTGCATTTGGCATTTCAATTTTTCTCTTGCGTTTCTGCGGCAGGCTCGATGGAGTTCGAATGTTATTTATCACAGAGGAGGTAGCATCTGTAGTTTTTACTCCCAGTTCCTCTGTCAAACCATCTCCATCCACGGTAATCGTATGTGATAATACCTACCACCTTGCTTTCTACTTCATCCAACTCTTACCCTTCCTGGGTTTTCCCTGATGAATTTAATCCTCAAGGCTTTAAAGTTAACGTTCATAAATTTCTCAGAGAATCTTAATATGCATTCCATTCTTATCCCTAGTTGGCATGGTATCTTCGGATATTCAGAGACGTTAATTTATAATTTATTATAATTAACACTAAACATGCCTAACTTTGAATAAAAAAAAAAAAAAAAAAAAACTCTAAAATAGGATCTGTTCCATTAATGCCCGATCTGTTCATTTCCATTTAATTTTGGAAAATTTAGTACGAACACGATTGCTGCAATAATAAACACACAATTAGTGGTTAAATATTCTAATCAACTAATTTAGCTTACCGCAAATCCTCCCAATATTTTTTCCAAATTGGTCCAGTCTTATGAGCCCCTCCCATTGCATTTATAAGGTATGCTACATCCTCCCATTGCTCTGCAAGCTTACCTTTTCCATCTTCTGCAGATGAAAATTGACCATTAAAAAAATGGCTATTAAAAACCTGACATTAAAAAACTAATAATATCTATTATACTAATTAAAATTACTACTATAATAGCTAATTGATATACTTAGTAGCCAAAATTAAATAAAATTATGTTTATAATAACATTCCTGAATGATAAAGATTAACACTACTAAATATCGAAATTTATTTGACCTTTGAAAAAACTCAATTTTCTCAACATTTTGTTTTATGGAGTTAATCGTGTTGTGCAGTGAACGGCTCAATTAAGTCTTACAGATTAAAAATAATTTAATCTAAAGGTTCAAACACAATAGATCCGTTCCGTTCCGTTCGTTTTTTATCCGCCTCAATCCGTTCGTTTTGTAAAACACAATACAACCGCTCCGTCTTTAACTATATCCAAAAACTTATATTTTATTTATATTTATATTTTTTTTGAATTATTTTTATAGATCTGCTAAATTATATGCATATTTTTTGAAATTTGTTAAAATCTGCTCATTTATATAAATATATAGAAAAAATAAACAATATTTGAGGTTATGTCTTCCGTAAACGTTTGAATTTGTGCTTAGTGTCCGTTCCGCTTTTTTCCCCTCCGTTCATTGTGTTTTAATTTCCGTTTTACATTTAAACTGACAGTTCAAAATATAACGGAGCGGACGGAACGGATCTATTGTGTTTGCACCTTAAAGATAGTCCAAAATTAAATTTTATTTCTAACAACAAACATCTCCAAAGCCAACTAATCCAAATTTTAATTAAAACCTTACTAGAAATAGTAATCATCAAGCAATATTAACATTTTTTTCGTATGACAAAATTTCTCGTAGCCCGTGTGGTGTTCGAATAGTAATTAACACTAAGTTTTACACCATGGTAGAATAATAGAATAATAGCAAATAGCTATTAAACTATTACGGTATAAACGGATAGAATAATACCTTTTCACTTTGACAGATAGTTATTTGATATTTCGCTTTTGATTGATAGTATAATAGTATATTCAAAAAAAAATTGTAACGGTCAAAATGTTAAATGTAATAGACAATTTCAGGCGATTGTAAAAAATGTGCAACACCAAAATCACTTAAAATTTAGTTTTTATTTTAAATTAATAATAGTATTATAATTTTTTGTTGAAATACTTTTAGATTGATAAGATTTTATATTCAAATTTGAAATACGGTAGCCGTATTCTATCTGTCAATATTATTCTGAGCGTTTATACCACAGATAGCATAATATTATTTTGTGGTATAAACGCTCAATGTATCTATAGTTTAATAGCAAAAAAACTATTATTCTATTAAACTATCGGATGTATAAACTTAGTAATAGTCTTTAAGACCGAAAAAATATAATCTAATTGACTCAAATTGCAATTTTGTTTCTAATAATAAACATTATCAAAGCCTACTAAATCAAATTTTAATCAAAATCGTGCTACAACCGTACATGACATAATTTCCCGTGGTGGCCGTGTATATTGCGAATAGAAATAGAAAAAAACCGTGTTACGGGTATCACCTGTGCCACACCTGTGTGGTTGGCCGTGCCACACCCGTGTGACTACCCGTGCTTCACCCGTGTAACTACCCGTGTGACACCCGTGGAACACCCGTGTGGTGCGTGTCGCTCAACTATTTAACCGTTTTTTCATTATATTTTATTTATGTATTTTAAATTATTATTATTATCAACTATTTATTTCAATCAACCACTTTATTAATATTATAAACGATTGCTAATCATATCAATTATTGAATTACAAACAATTAGTTATATGATTATAATTATGACTAAAATCAAAAATATTATCGTAATTTTTATATTAATTAAATTTTGATTGGTTTAATATTAATGTAAGTTGTTTATGTGTGTTGAGTGGGCCTAGTGAGCTTTTATGAGGACATTGTTTTAAGTTTTTAGCAGCGATGTATATTAAATAAAAACATGATAATTAAAAAACTATTAAATTTAATTCCACAATAATTTTTATTATTTTTTTTAAATAAAAAACTTCTTTGTAAAAGCAGTAAAAGCACATGTATTTAATCTCTTCTTAAAGTTTATTACAAAATCACGAAACATTAAATTCGCCATCTAACTCTATCTACAGACGTATTAAAGTATTAAAGTAAATTAAAAAAAAATCAATCTGAAATAAAAAAGTCCAAGCGGCAACGTATATCCGCTAGAAATAGGTAGATTTCGAGATCAGACAGTTTTGTGTGCCAGTAGAATCTGATGTATCAGATTAGCTTAAACAAAACAAACTAATTTGAAACAGATATCGAACAAATTTTAAAAAGAAAATTAGCTACCTATAAGCAAAATTATATCTATCCAATTTTGCAACAAACAAATTTCAAATCTACCACAGAACATGTGTGTGACAATTTATGACACAAACCTACTTTATATCATAATGTCGTGCAATTGCTGCAAAATATCAAAATAGTTTATTTCTAAGAAAAAAAAATTAATTTTTTTCTATTCAAATCTTTTATTTTTTTGACTGTTATAAGGTTGACATGGACTGTTATAAGGTTCTTGGAAATTGTAGTTGGGGATATTGTTGCAAACTTTTTTGTTGAAGCCAACAAGTCAAAAACCTCTAACTGCAGAGGCTTATATTTATAAGAAACGGATTAAAATGTTTCCACAGATTCTAAATT
Source organism: Diogma glabrata (assembly GCA_963693315.1). Lineage (NCBI taxonomy): Eukaryota > Metazoa > Arthropoda > Insecta > Diptera > Cylindrotomidae > Diogma > Diogma glabrata. The sequence continues at coordinate 4,269 of CAVNZG010000387.1, read as the reverse complement.
TATGAAGATTTTTAAAAATATTAGTATCCAAACGGCCGTTATAACGGATTAAAAAAAACACTTTAGCGTCAAAATGCAATCGTAGTTAAAGAGCACGAAAGAGCCCATCGAGGGGTGAATGAAGTAGTAAATCAGATCAAACGATCCTACTTTTTTTCCTAAAATGAGTAGTGTGATCAAACGACATATCAATGCATGTAACATATGCAATGTTCATAAATACGACCGAAAACCGTTATAATATAAAAAATATCTCCGCGACCGAGCACTAAAAAACCATTAGAACGAGTGCACATAGATATTTTTAATATCAACAAAACAAATTTTTTGTCCGTTGTTGACTCATTTTCTAAACATTTACAAATGATTCCAATCGAAACTAAAAATCTATTGGATACAACTACAGCTCTAACGAGGTATTTCACTCAATTCGGAATTCCTAACGTTATTTTCTCAGATCATGAGACAACTTTCCAGTCACTACAATTCAAAGAATACTTAAGCAATCTTAATATCCGATTGGAGTACGCATCATCATCGGAATCAAATGGTCAAGTTGAGAAAACACATTCAACTATTATAGAAATTTTCAATACAAACCGTAATAAATCGCCAAACTCGAGTATTCAAACAGCGATAGAGTTATCAGTAGCTTTGTATAATAAACTCGGTACACTCGTCAACGCGTTTCACACCGAACGAGATCATTTTTAATCAAAATAACTTAATAAACCCGGCAGAAATACAAGAACAAGCCAAACAAATTTTTTAAAACGGTCAATACTAATTTAGAAAAAGTTATAAACAGAATAGAGAGGACAAAATAACAATAAAGAAGATCCACCTAGATTACATGATGATCAATTGGTTTATCTTAAACCAAACATCAGAACAAAATCTCAGCCAAGAGGGCTGGAAAACCAAAATTAAAAATGCAAACTACAAAACTTTTAAAACAATCAGGAATATAAAAAGAAACAAAAATAAAATTAAAAGATTAAAGAAATACTAATTTTGATTTTTACTTTTCATTTCAGAAATTTTTACTATGACAATATAATTTTTATTTGAATATCTTAATTAATTAATTATCCAAAACTGATTTTACAAATCTTACAAACCAAATTTTACTATTCTTATCCATGTTAATAAAAACAAGAAAAATAAAAGCAAAATTCTAAATAAAAGAAATTCTCATTAGAAATTTTTATTGCATAAAAATTAATTAATATTAGAAATTTTAGAAAAACAGTTTTATCAATCGATAATATTATCATCAATAATAAATAAAATTAAATCCAAAGTTAAAAAGAATATTGAATTGAAATATTGTATTGTAGTATTGTAGTATTGTATACTGAAATTTTTACTTATTATTTTGAAACATGGTTACTTTTAAAAAGTTATTAATTTTGACTATATTTAATTGTATCAATACACAAAAAATTGGAAATAAAAAAATTTGCATGAAGATCCAATTCTGTTAGAAAAAATAAACGAATGTAAAATTCAAACAGGGATCATAAGGGTCATACACCCAATTAATATAACAAACCTAGAAACTACCATAGAATTAATGATGAAAACATATAGTTAAATAAGATAGATAAGAATGAACTTGATTTGTATACAATAGTTAAGGAAAAATGTAAAAGGTTACATAACAACTTACTACAAATAAAAACCACCAAAACGTCTCCGACAACGAAGATGGGATGCATTGGGATCAGGATGGAAATGGTTAGCTGGAAGCCCAGATGCAGACGACTTAAGGTTAATCAACGCTACAATGAATGGTCTAATAAATGAAAACAACCAGCAATACCAAGTCAACGAGCAGATCAACAAAAGAATTCAGCTACTAACAAAAACAATAAATGCAGTCTTAACCAACACATCGATAACCAATAAAATAGTTTTGAGCGAGTTAGAAAATTATGACAGCAATTATGAAAATTGAAACCATCGATGCAAATTATTGAGGACATCCAAGATGCAATAGTAAGAACCAAAATAGCACTGCCAAGCAACAAAGTTCTTTCGTTAAAAGAAATCATTGTTCTAAAAAATCTTTTGACTGAACAAGGAGTAAATATAACAATTCCAGACGAAGCTTTAAAATTTGTAACACCCAAAATTGCTATATGTGAGGAAACACTATTATACATATTAGAGGTACCAAAATTGGAAAATTTTACATCAACAACAATAAGACTTACTCCACTAGTTGTAAATAACAGCATTATCGAAAGTTACCAACAATACCTCATCAAAAACAGACAGAAACTATACACCACCATCAACTACAACAATTTTGTCCAAAAACATACAGATCTAAAAGAATTTAAGGATGAATGCATAAAACCACTAGTCTTTGGAAATCAAGGCAGCTGCAAAGTAACATGGGAGATCAACACAGCAATACAATGGATATCTGAGGGTAAAATACTAATAAATAATGGAAAGAACGTCGAAATAGTTACTAATTGTGGACCAGATGACAGAAATTTAACAGGAAATTTTTTTAATAACAATCAATAATTGGACAGCCACGATAAACAACAAAGAATTTCAAGCTTATGAAATTCAAACCGAGAATGAGGAAATCCAGGGAGCACTTCACAGTATTCAAATAGTAAGGAAAATGAAAATTGTTCAGAACATAACAGCAATCGAACAGGATACCATTCAAAAACAGGAAACTGCTACGACAAGTTTTTTTTGAAGCAATATCATCACGAAAATTGGATATGGACACTTTCAGGAGGTTTATCATTATCATCCATATGTGTAATCGTTGTACTATCGTATATGTGCCTGTGTAAATGCTCGATAACAAAAACAGTGCAAAATCCAATTAACCTGGAAAATACCAAAGTAGCATACAATGACCTATTAAGGAAAGCCGGCATAGTAACAAAAGTCGAGGACGACTTTTCATCACCCCAGGGAGGAGTTATAATCCCATAGTATCATCAAGTCATATAACAAAACTGCTTTCTCACGAAAAGTGCTATCAATGCAAAATAGCATAACTAGAAATATGATGGAATGTTATCAACCAGACATAACATGTAACAACATGATAGAAGAATCAAATATCATAAAACATATTATAATAGAATATGCTGAGTGGTTGTTTTGTACCTTTAGATTTATAAAATTTAGTTTTTATAGTTAGTCTAATTTTTAAACTCTGTAATGTAACATGTATTAAATAAATTGTGTTAAATAAATAATCATTTTTTTAGAATTTATTTATTCATGAAACATAACTATATATATAATATATATATTAATATTATATATATTATATATAATATATATATATATGATAATTATATATATATATATATATTATATATATATATATAATATATTATATATATATATATTATATTATATATATATATATATTATATTATATATATATATATATTATATATATATTATATTATATTAATATATATATATATATATATATATATATATATATATATATATATTATATATATATATTAGGGTGTCCCAAGACATAGAGCAAACAAATTTTTTTTGCAAAATTTTATACGCATACCCGCTAAATTTTTTCCAATTAACCTTAAAAACTTAAATTAAAAGTTTTACTGCGATTGGATGACGATAACCCGTGCCGACTTGAAGTTGAACTTTAACATACGAGCTTTTACTGCGATTACTATGCAATTATTTGAGAAATTACTTTACTCTCATTAAATAAAACGCCAATGAATTAGAAAAAGATAATACTTCGGTCTGAAAGTCCTAAGTATTACATTCTCGAGCCAAAAATGAAATTCTTACCCCATTTATCGACGTTTTAGGACTTACTGATTCTAAAAAAAAACTGTATGTCTGTCTGCCGTCACAACCGACGAAATCTAGAAAACCGCTGAAAGGGATCTCAAAAAATTTTGTTTCTAAAAATAGGATTACTCAATTGTAACAGCCAAAATGACGATGTGTTCGATAACTGTACGGGAAGTGTGACAAAAAAAATCGTCAAGTATGTCAAAACAAGGAAAAATGCCTATTTTTTTGCTTAAAAACGTTCAATTTAAGTGATTGCGAATAGGAACATTGAATTTGGAGAAATTTTGATGGTCGGTATTGGTATGTGAAACCAAAATCTAGATTATGGCGTTATAAGTTTGTCAAAAAAATGTTGTCAAGTGTGTCAAAAGAATGATTTTCATTTTACTTAATTTTTTGGAACAATATGAAATTAATTATTTGTTTGACATGAAATGT